>JANGZZ010000278.1:0-34971 GCA_026225955.1 Clarireedia paspali | reverse complement strand
TTTTTTTTTTTTTTCATTTTAACAATTTATATAAATCTAAAACTATAGTAAGTTGGCTAGTAGTTATACTACTAGTAGCTAGATATATATAAACTTAAATATATATAATACTATATATAATAAAGAGATATTAAAGGTTAAATCTTAATTTAAAGAAATAATAATTAAAATAATCTTAAAACACTTTAAATATTAATAAAGAGAATTAAATTTAAACTAACTTAAATATTGAATATTAATGATATTAGTATTAATATCTGATATTAGGTTAGTTTAAAACTTAATAATAATAATTTATAGATAAGTCCAATTTATTAAGTATTAATTAACTAGATCAAATAATACCTTTATATATAAATACTAGTTTCTTAGATAAATTCTAAACTAACTTTAATTCCAGGTTTTATATTAAGTAATAGAGGTAAACTAAAGTAATATATATTAAGTTTATCTTTTAGCTTTAAGTAAGTATTAATAAATAATCAATAACTTAATAAAAAATATTCTAATATCTCTTTTTTATTATACTTATATTTATTATTATTAGTTAGATTTAGTTAATATAAATAAACTTTGATATAACTATAGCCTAGTTTTAACTAATAAAAAGTATTAATAATAATTCGCTTAGTATTAAAAGGGATCGAGATTTTATTTTAAGAAATTAATTTATAGATTAAAATATAATTAGATTTTAAATCTTTAACTAGTTTTAATTTAATTGTTTTTTTTAAAGTTAATTTCTAATTCTAAACTTTAATAACTTTAATTTAAATATTTAAATAAATGAAGTTAATCTTATAAATATCTGATTCTAGATTAATAGTTTTTTTTATTAATTTATTAACTAATTCGTTCTTTTCGACTTTATAATATTTAAAAACTTAAGTTAATTTAATATTAATATCTTTATTAACTATTTAGTTATTAACTTTAAATACTTTTATTAATTATTTTTAATTAAAGTTATTATTTAGTAATTTCAAATATTATAACCTTATTTAATTATTATTATAAATTATATATTCTTAACTAAATCGAATTAACTAGTTTATTAATTCGATTATTTAAATAACCCCTTTTAACTCTCTATTATAAACTAGTTAATTTAAACTAATATTCTATTTATATATTTAGATTAGCTCTTAATTTAAGTTTAAAAGTATTAATCTAACTTTAATTTCTATTCTAGTTTATAGCTAAGATCTATTAGTATAGAAAGTATATTAATTAAATATTAATATTAATATTAGCTTTTTATAATTAATAACTTTATCCTTTTTTAAAAAGTAACTAATTTAAATTAAAAATAAACTAGTTATTTAAAATAAGAATTTAAAAGACTATAACTTTTCTAAACTATTTAGATTAATTAATAAATATATTAATTGTTTAATCTAGTCGATTTATATTAACTTAGTAACTAGCTTTAGTATTAACTTTAAACTCCTCTTCCAATTAACTTTTAGAAGGTAAATAGAATTAAAACTAAGTTCTAACTTCTAGTAATCCTTTTAATAACTCTTTTAATAACTTTATAACTCTTAATAACCTTTTAAATACTTTTCTTAAAATAACTTATAAATTAAATAGTTTTTCAAGAGTTTAAATAATTAGAAGGTATATTAGTAATTAATACTAATAAAATAGATATCAAAGAGTATTAATATAACTTTAGTATTTATAATTAAACTTAAACTTGTTTTAAAAATATTTAGGATTTTATAAAGAGTTAAATTCTAAAATAATTGAAATTAAACTTTAAAATTAGTTTACTCTTTATATCAAATTAAAGATTTATAATCTAAGATACTAGTAATATAAGTAATATATAACTAGTATATAATAAAAGGAGATAAGCTAGTTTAAATATTAACTAACTAATTAACTTAAAGTAATATTATTTTAATTTAATTAACTTGAATTCTAATATAACTTTTAAATTTAAAAGTATTATTAAACTAAATTCCTAACTACTTTACTAACTTAAAAGAGTATATAATTTACTAATTTAATAGTTTAACTAAGTAGCTTACTAAGTTACTAGAAAAGAAATAAATTAACTTAGTTTTCTTAAAGTTAAAATTAATACTATTTATTATTTTTAAGGAATATAATTTATTAACTTCTCTTTTTAAAGTTTAATAATTCTTTTTAAAATTAGTTAAACTAATTATTAATATAATATTATCTATATAAAACTAAACTAAATAGTTAATAATTAGAAAGAGATCTCGAATATAAATTAAGAATAAAATCGGACTAATAAAGCTATTTTGAAAGATATTAATATTAATAAATTAAAAGAGTTTAATTTAGTTATTAAAAGCTAATTAGAGTTATTAAACTTCTAAGAAGTAACTAATTTAGTTTATTAAATTAAAAAATAATTTAAACTCTTTTAAAATTATTAGTAACTAATTCTTAAATATATAATCGAAGGCTCTTTTAATATTTAGAAATAAAACTAATATTTTAAAATTAACTATATAATTTTATTTGATTTTAATTATTAATAATAATCTAATATTAATTATAGACTTTTTAAATCAACTTCTAATTTAAGAGCTATATAGTAAGTTAGTAGTCTTAGCTAAATAGCTTAGTCTCTTAACTAGTATCCTCTTATTAATCTTTCTAAGATAATTAAATAGTAAAATAACTTTATAAGTTTTCAAAATCAAATAATTAAACTTTTTTAACTTTTTAAATATTATATTAGTTATTTATTACTAGTAGATTAAATAGTAGTCAAAATTGAGAAGTAGGTTATAAATCTTATAAAATAAATTAAGAATAGTTAAATAAACTTTATTAATAATTTCTTAATTAATTCTATTAAATTCCAAGGTTTTTCCTTTGACTTTAGTTAAATAAACTTTTTCTAACTTACTAACTATTAGTTCTAGCTAAGAATTAACTTTATAAATATCTTAGAAAGAGTTAGTCGATATTAGTAATTATAAAAATAAAATTAATTTTAAAATACTTACTTTTCTTTCAAAAGTTAATTAGTTAGAAATCGAAAATAATATTTAGCTAATATAGTTTTTAGTATAATTAAATATTTTGAAAATAGCTTTTAGATCTTTAGTTTTTAAAAAGATATTCTAATAACTTTATTTAGTATACTTGATAGTTAAAAAGTATTAGTTTTAAATAAAAGAATAAGTTTCTTAACTTTAGTTTTAACTTTTATCTTTTTGAACTTTTAATATTGCTTTTCAAAGAGTTTTAAGTTTAGAAGTTTACTAAAGTTTAGCTTATAACTTTAGCTTAATTTTTAGAATCGTTATATTCAATACTAGTTTAATTAATTATATTAGTTTAAAGTTAATAACTTTTAAAAACTTAGTTATTAACTTTTTAAAAGTTAATTTGGTTCTAGCTAATTCGAAGAGCTATTAATTAAGAACTAGGCTCTTATTAGTCAAATCGACTAAACTAGTTTTAAATAGATTTTAATTAGTTTTCTTAGTATTAAAAAACTAAAGAGGATTTAAATAGCTTTGATTTAAACTTAGATTTTTAATTGTGAAAAAGATTAATAAATAATTTAAACTTATATTATTTAATATTTACTAATTATCAATATACCTTGCTACTTTTAAAATAGTAAAAGTAAAGTTTAAAATTAAAGAACTAACTTTATAAAAAAAGGTTTTAATTTTTAAATTATTAAATAACTTTAAATTATTATCTTTAATTTAATTAACTAATTAAATCTCTTTTTAAATATCAAGTAATTCTAAGTTCTACTAAAAGTAATAAGTATTAAAATCATTTAAAATAAACAAGTTAGTTATAATAGCTTTTAGAAATAAACTCTTTTTAATTATTTTCTTTAAATCACTTTTAATTTAACTAGTTTTATTATAAATATTAACTATTTCAAGTATATTAGTTTCTAAACTTAATTATATTATTAATAAGTCTAAATCTAAGTTATTAAGTACTAATATAATACTAGTAATTAGAACTTTTAAAATATATACTAAAGTTCAAGGTTTGAAATTTTAATATAATACTAAAAGTTGATTAAAGTTAATATAAGTTATAGATTAACTATTTAACTAGTTTTAGTTCTCGATTATAATCTTAAGTTCTTAGATTATAAATAAATCGATTTTTAACTTAATAACTAATTTAAAAGTTGATTTAGTTTCTAGTAAACTTTTATTAAAATTTACTTATAATATCTAGATATCTTAATTATTTATAAATTAAAACTAACTCTTTTTATAACTTTATACACTTTATATAATTTCAAGTTATTAATATAAGATTGAGAGTAGTTAATATACTTTAAAGTTAAATATAAACAAAGTTTTTTATAGATATTATAAATATTATAAATATATTAAGAAGTTAGATATAGTTCTAAATATAAATTATATTTAGTTTAGTAATAGTAAAATTAAATTATATATTTAAAATTTTAATAATAAATATATTAAATTAACTTTATTATATTTAATAGTTTCTCGATTTTAACTAAGATTTTAATAATATAAACTTAGTTCCTTATATACTTTTTAATCTCTTTAATAGTTTTAAAAGAGATTATTATTAAACTAGCTTTTTTAACAACCTAGTTAATTTCGAAGAAAAGTTAATAAAAGGTTCTAATTAATTTAAAGTTTAAAAAGCTATTAAAAGTTTTAATCTCTTTTAATATTAGTTCTATACTTTCTAAAATATTAAAGTTTTTTTTTTTTTTTTTTTATTTTAACAACTTGTATAAGTCTAAGATTATAGTAGGTCGGCTAGTAGATATACTGCTAATAGCTAAGTATATATAAGTCTAAATATATATAATACTATATATAGTAAAGAGATATTGAGGGTCTAGCCTTGATTTTAAAGAAATAATAGTTAAAATAATTTTAAAACACTTTAAATATTAATAAAAAGAATTAAACTTAAACTAGTTTAAATATTGAATATTAGTGATATTAGTACTAATATCTAGTATTAAGTTGATATTAGGTTTAATAGTAATAATTTATAAATAATTTCAATTTATTAGAAGTTAGTTAACTAGGTTAAATAATACTTTTATATATAAATATTAGTTTCTTTAATAAATTCTAAGTTAGTTTTAATTCTAGGTTTTATATTGAGTAGTAGAAATAGGTTTAAATAGTATATATTAAACTTATCTTTTAGCTTTAGATAAGTATTAACAAATAGTTAATAGCTAAAAAGAAAGTATTCTAATATCTTCTTTTTATTATATTTATATTTATTATTACTAACTAAGCTTAGTTAATATAAATAAGCTTTAATATAGTTATAATCTAGTTTTAACTAGTAAAATATATTAATAGTAATTCACTTAGTATTAAAAGAGATCAAGATTTTACTTTAAAGAGCTAATTTATAAATTAAAATATAATTAACTTTAAGTTCCTTTATTAGTCTCGATTTAATTGTTTTTTCTAAAGCTAGTTCCTATTTCTAAATTTTAATAGCTTTAATCTAAATACTTAAATAAACGAAGCTAGTCTTATAAATATTTGGTTTTAGATTAATAGTTTCTTTTATTAATTTATTAACTAATTTATTCTTTTCAACTTTATAATACTCTAGGACTTAAGTTAATTTAATATTAGTATCTTTATTAACTATTTAACTATTAATATCAAATACTTTTATTAACTATTTTTAACTAGAATTATTATTAAATAATTTTAACTATAATAATCTAATCTAGTTATTATTATAAACTATATATTCTTAATTAGACTAAACTAGTTAGTTAGTTAATTTGATTATCTAAGTAACTCTTTTTAACTCTCTATTATATATTAGCTAATTTAAACTAATATTCTATTTATATACTTAGATTAACTCTTAGTTTAAATCTAAAAGTATTAATCTAATTTCTATTCTAATTCCACTTTATAGTTATAATCTATTAATATAAAAGATATATTAATTAGATATTAGTATTAATACTAATCTTTTATAATTATTAATTTTATTCTTTTTTAAAAAGCAGTTAATTTAGATTAAAAATAAGCTAATAGCCTAAAGTAGAAATTTAAAGAGTTATAGTTTTTCTAAATTATCTATATTAATTAGTAAATATATTAATTATTTAATCTAGTCGATTTATATTAGCTTTATAATTAGCTTTGATACTAACTTCGATTCTCGCTTCTAGCTAGCTTTTAGAAGATAAATAAAGCTAGAACTAAGTTCTAACTTTTAATAACTTTTTTAATAACTTTATAATTCTTAATAACTTTTCTAATAACTCTTTTAATAACCCTTCTAATAACCTTATAACTTTTAGTAACTTTCTCAAAGTAATTTATAAATCAAATAGTTTTTTAAGAGTTTAAATAACTAAAGAATATATTAATAATTAATATTAATAAGATAGATATTAGAGAGTATTAGTATAGTTTTAATATTTATAACTAAATTTAAGCTAGTCTTGAAAACCTCTAGGATTTTATAAAGAATCAAGTTTTAAAGTAGTTAAAATTAAACTTTAAAATTAACTTATTCTTTATACTAAATTAGAGAGTTGTAATCTAAGATACTAATAATATAAACAATATATAGTTAATATATAGTAAAGAGAGATAAACTAGTTTAAATACTAGTTAACTAGCTAATTCGAAATAATACTATTTTAATTTAACTAATTTGAATTTTAATATAATTTTTGAATTTAAAAATATTATTAAATTAAATTCCTAGTTACTTTATTAATTTAGAAAAGTATATAATCTATTAATTTAGTAATTTAACTAAGTAACTTACTAAGTTATTAAAAAAGAAATAGATTAATTTAGTTTTCTTAAAGTTAAAATCGATATTATTTATTATTCTAAAAGAGTATAGTTTATTAATTTCTCTTTCTAAAGTTTAGTAATTCTTTTTAAAACTAATTAAACTAGCTACTAATATAATATTATTTATATAAGATTAAACTAAATAGTTAATAATTAAAAAAAAGTCTCGAATATAAATTAAGAATAAAATTAGATTAATTAGATTACTTTAGAAGATATTAATATTAATAGATTAAAAGAGTTTAATTTAATTATTAAAAGCTAGTTAAAGTTATTAAGCTTCTAAAAAGTAGTTAATCTAGTTTATTAAATTAAAAGGTAGTTTAAACTTTTTTAAAATTATTAATAATCAGTTCTTAAATATATAATCAAAAGTCTCTTTAATATCTAGAAATAAAACTAATATTTTAAAATTAATTATATAATTTTATTTGATTTTAGTTACTAATAATAATCTAATATTAATTATAGACTTTTTAAATCGACTTCTAATTTAAGAGTTATATAGAAAGTTAGTAATTTTAGCTAAATAGTTTAATCTCTTAACTAATATCCTCTTATTAACCTTTTCAAGATAGTTAAATAATAAAATAATTCTATAAACTTTTAAGATCGAATAATTAAGTTTTTTTAGTTTTTTAAATATTATATTAGTTATTTACTACTAGTAAGTCGAATAATAATTAAAATTAAAAAGTAAGTTATAAACCTTATAAAATAAATTAGAAATAATTAAATAAACTTTATTAATAATTTCCTAATTAATTTTATTAAATCTAAAGGTTTTCTTTTTAATTTTAATTAAATAAACTTTTTCTAATTTATTAGTTATTAGTTCTAACTAAGAATCAACTTTATAAATATCTTAAAAAGAGTTAATTAATATTAATAACTAGGGAAATAAAGTAGACTTTAAAATATTTACTTTTCTTTCGAAAGTTGATTAGTTAGAAATCAAGGATAATATCTAACTTTAATAGCTTTTAATATAATTAAATACTTTGAAAATAGTTTTCGAGTTCTTAGTTTTTAAAAAAGTATTCTAGTAACTTTATTTAATATATTTAATAACTAAAAAGTATTAGTTTTAAATTAAAAAGTAGTTTTAATTTTAATTATTAACTCTTTAAACTTTCAATATTATTTTTCGAAGGTTTTTAAATTTAGAGATTTATTAAAGTTTAGTTTATAATTTTAACTTGATTTTCAAAATTACTATATTTGATATTAGTTCAATTAGTTATACTAGTTTAAAACTAATAACTTCTAAAAACTTGATTATTAATATTTCAAAAGTTAATTTAGTTCTAATTAACTTTAAAAGTAATTAATTAAAAATTAAACTTTTATTAGTTAAATCGACTAGACTAACTTTAAATAAATTCTAATTAGTCTTCTTAATATTAAAAAGCTAAAAAGAATTTAAGTAACTTTAATTTAAATTTAGATTTTTAATTATAAAAAAGATTAATAAATAATTTAAACTTAAGTTATCTAATATTTATTAGTTATCAATATATTTTACTACTTTTAAAGTAGTAAAAATAAGATTTAAAACTAAAAAGCTAATCTTATAAAAAAAGGTTTTAATCTTTAGATTATTAAGTAACTTTAAATTATTATTTTCAATCTAGTTAACTAGTTAAACTTCTTTTTAGATATTAAGTAACTTTAAATTCTACTAAAAGTAATAAATATTAAAATTATTTAAAATAAATAAATTAACTAAAATAGCTTTTAGAAATAAACTTCTTTTAATTATTTTTTTCAAATCGTCTTTAGTTTAACTAGTCTTATTATAAATATTAACTATTTTAAATATATTAATATCTTTACTTAGTTATATTATTAATAAGTCTAAATCTGAGTTATTAAGTATTAGTATAATATTAATAGTTAGAACTTTTAAAATATATATTAAAGTTTAAGATTTGAAGTTCTAATATAATACTAATAATTAATTAAAGTTAATATAAACTATAGATTAATTATTTAGTTAGTTTTAGTCTTTAGTTATAATCTAGAGTTTCTAGATTATTAATAAATCGATTTTTAACTTAATAATTAACTTAAAAGCTAATTTAATCTTTAATAAACTTTTATTAAGATTTATTTATAATATTTGAATATCCTAGTTATTTATAAATTAAAAGTAACCTTTTTAATAATTTTATATATTTTATATAATTTCGAGTTACTAGTATATAATTAAAAGTAGTTAGTATACTTTAAAGCTAAATATAAATAAAGCTTTTTATAAATATTATAAATATTATAAGTATATTAAAAGGTTAAATATAATTCTAAGTATAGATTATATTTAGTTTAGTAATAGTAGAACTAAGTTATATAACTAAAACTTTAGTATTTTAAATATTAAGTTGATTTTATTATACTTAATAACTTTTTAACTTTAATTAAGATTTCGATAATATAAACTTAGTTCTTTATATACTTTTTAACTTCTTTAATAGTTTTAAAAGAGATTATTACTAAGTTAACTCTTTTAATAATCTAGTTAACTTTAAAGAATAATTAATAAAAAGTTCTAATTAGTTTAAAGTTCAAAGAGCTATTAAAGGTTTTAATCTCTTCTAGTATTAATTCTATACTTTCTAGAATATTAAAGTTGGTTATAAAGATTCTATATAATACTACTTTAAATTAGAGCTTATCTTTTTAGATACTTTTAAAATTAAGAAGGTTTTTCTAAATATTAATTTTCTTAATTAAAAAGTTTATTATATAAAAAAGAGTTATAATTAATACTAGATTTTTCTTATTAGATATACTAGTAATAATTGAAATAACTAGTCTTTTAACTCTTTTAGCTTTAAAAGCCTTATTAATAATATTATAAATAACTAATATTAAGAAGATATTATAATATAATATAATATTATATATTAAGATAAATCGATTTAAAAGTTTAATTTTAAGCTTAATTACTTTAAGTTTAATTATAATTATAGTTTAATTACTTAACTTTAAATTATTTAATATAATTATATTAGTAAAAGAAGTTTAAACTAGATTTTAAATAATTTTAGTAATTTTAGATATTAGAGTTACTAAAAGTATTAAGATTATTAAAAGAATTATTAAAAGAGTTACTAAAAGCTTTTATATTTTCAAAGCTTTAATTTATACTTCTATCTTCCAAATTATATATTTAAGGTTATTAAGTTAAGAAGCTAATTAATTAATAACTTTTTTAACCTTTCCCGATTCGGTATAGTCTCTAAATACTTCGATTAAATCTAATATTTTACTTTATTATTTTTAGAAAGAAGTAAAAGTATTAACTTTAATTAAAAGATCTAAAGCTTTATAAATAAATATTTAAGTTAGTTCTAAGTTTATTAATTAGTTGATAATAGTTCTTAGATTTTTATTAATTTATTCTACTAAGAATAGATTAGTATATTTAAATAGATAGAAAGGGATACTATTAAAGCTAGTTATATTATTTATAATAAATCTAATTAAAAGGTTTAAATTTATAATATTGGAAAGGCTAAATAAATCGATATTAGAGTTAAATCGAAGGGTTATAAATAAGATCAGTAATATAATAATATCTATAATATTATTAGTATTATTAATAATATTAATAACTAGAAGGGATAACTAAATAATAGTTAAAGTATTAGAGGTAGTTAAAAACAAAGTAATTAAAATAATATTTTAATTATTATTATTATTATTAAAGGTTAAAAGGATAGTTACATTAATAAATATTAATATAATATTTTAATAAGTATATTGATATTTAAAAAGCCCTCTTAGTTTATTAATATTATTTAGTATTATTAATATTATCAAATATTAACTAAATTAATGATTTGAATTTAATAAAACGAAATTAATAAACTTAATATCTAGAATCACTAGAATCAATAGTGATAGTAATATAGTAGTAATAAGAAGATATAAATAGACTAGTTCGAACTATAAAAGTATATTATATTAAATATTAGCCTCTTTTTATTAATATTTTTATTGTTTTAATAGTTTTTCGATGTTTTTATAATTTTTAAGGTTTTTAAATAAAAATTTCGAAAATATAAAATAAAAATCAATGAAATCGATAGTAACAATAATATCTTAATAGCGGATAATTATATAACTAAATAGTCTAGTTAGTTTGATCTATAAAAGAGTTATTTATTATATTCAACTTTGATCTAATAATTTTCAACAAGAAATCGTGTTTTTTCGATGAAAAATCGTTTTTATAGAAGTATATTATATATAAATTAAAAAGTTATATAATAAATATTAAAGTTAATTATAAGGATTCTATATAATATTACTTTAAATTATAATTTATTCTTTTAAATACTTTTAAAATTAAAAAAGTTTTTCTAAATATTAATTTTTTTAATTAAAAAGTTAATTATATAAAAAGAGATTATAATTATTACTAAGTTCTTCTTATTAGATATATTAATAATAATTGAAATAATTAGCTTTTTAATTTTTTTAACTTTAAAAGTCTTATTAATAGTATTATAAATAATTAAAGTTAAGAAGATATTTTAGTATAATATAATATTATATATTAAAATAAGTTAGTTTAAAGATTTAGTTTTAGACTTAGCCACTTTGAGTTTAGCTTAAATAATAGTTTAGTTACTTAACTTTAAGTTACTTAATATAGTAATATTAGCGAAAGAAGCTTAAGCTAGATTTTAAATAATTTTAATAATTTTTAATATTAAAGTTATTAAGAGTATTAAAGTTACTAAAAAAGTTATTAAAAGAGTTATTAAAAAAGTTATAACTTTAGTTATAGTTTTAAAGGTTTTAGTCTAAACTTCCACTTTTTAGATTATATATTCGAGGTTATTAAATTGAGAAGTTAATTAGTTAATAACTTTTTTAACTTTTCTCGATCTAGTATAGTCTTTAAATATTTTGATTAAATCTAGTATTTTACTTTATTATTTCTAAAAAATAATAAAAGTATTAACTTTAATTAAAAGATTTAAAGTTTTATAAATAAATATCTAAATTGATTCTAAGTTTACTAATTAGTTAATAATAGTTCTCAGATTTTTATTAATTTATTCTATTAAAAATAAGTTAATATATTTAGATAAATAAAGAGGGATATTACTAGAATTAATTATAGTATTTATAATAAGTTTAGTAAAGAGGTCTAAACTTATAATCTTGAAAAAACTAAATAAATCGATATTAAAGTTAAATCGAAAAGTTATAAGTAGAGTTAATAATATAATAATATTTATAATATTATTAATAATATTAATAACTAGAGAAAATAATTTAATAATAGTTAAAGTATTAAAAGTAATTAAAAAGAAAATAATTAAAGTAATATTTTAATTATTATTATTATTTAAAGTTGAAAAAGCTTTTATATTGATAAGTATTAATATAGTATTTTAATAAATATATTAATATTATAAAAGTCCTTCTAGGTTCAAAGAATATTTCTAATATTATTAATATTATTAATATTATCTAATATTAACTAAATTAGTAATTTAAATTTAATTTAACGAAATTAATAAATTTAATACTTAGAATTACTAGAATCGATAATAATAATAATATAAAAGTAATACAAAGATATAAATAAACTAGTTCAAGTTATAAAAGTATATTATATTAAATACTAATCTCTTTTTATTAATATTTTTATTATTTTAATAATTTTTCAATATTTTTATAATTTTTAAGGTTTTTAAGTAAAAATTTTGAAAATATAGAATAAAAATCAATGAAATTAGTAGCGATAATAATATCTCGATAACAGATAATTATATAGTTAAATAGTCTAGTTTAATTAATTTATAGAAGAGTTATTTCAAGTAACTAGTTTTAAAAAACGATTTTTTATTGAAAAAACACGATTTCTTATTAAAAATCATTAGATCAAAGTCGAATATAATAAATAACTCTTCTATAGATTAAACTAGTTAGACTACTTAGTTGTATAACTATCTGTTACCGAGATATCGTTATTACTATTAATTTTATTGATTTTTATTTTATATTTTTGAAATTTTTATTTAAAAACCTTAAAAATTATAAAAACATTAAAAAACTATTAAAACAATAAAAATATTAATAAAAAGAGGTTAGTACTTAGTATAATATACTTCTACAATTCGAACTAGTTTATTTACACCTTCCTACTATTATTATATTACTATTATTATCGATTCTAACAATTCCAAATACTAAGTTTACTAATTTCGTTTTATTAAACTTAAATTACTAATTTAGTTAATATTTGATAATATTAGTAATACTAAGTAATATTAATAAACTAGGAGAGCTTTTTAGATATTAATATATTTATTAAAGTATTATATTAATACTTATTAATATAGTTACTTTTTCAACTTTTAATAATAATAATAATAACTAGAATATTATCTTAACTACTTTATTTTTAATTACCTTTAATATTCTAATTATTATTTAGTTATCCTCTTTAGTTATTAATATTATTAATAATACTAATAATATTATAAATATTATTATATCGCTGATCTTATTTATAACTCTTCGATTTAACTTTAATATTAATTTATCCAACTTTTCCGATATTATAAGTTTGGACCTTCTAACTAGATTTATTATAAATAATATAACTAGCTTTAATAGTATCTCTTTTTATTTATCTAAATATATTAATCTATTTTTAATAGAATAAATTAATAAAAACTTAAGAACTACTATTAACTAATTAGTAAACTCGGAACTAGCTTAGATATTTATTTATAAAACTTTAAACCTTTTAATTAAAGTTAGTATTTTTATTTCTTTTTAGAAATAATAAAGTAAAATATTAAATCTAATCGAAATATTTAGAGATTATACCAGATTAGGAAAAGTTAAAAAAGTTATTAACTAATTAGTTTCTTAACTTAATAACTTTGAATATATAACTTGAAAAGTAGAAATATAAACTAAAGTCTTGAAAATATAAAAGCTTTTAATAACTCTTTTAATAACCTTTCTAATAACCTTAATACTTTTAGTAACTTTGATATCTAAAATTATTAAAATCGCTTAAAATCTAATTTAAACTTTCTTTACTAATATAGCTATATTAGATAATCTAAAGTTAAATAACTAAATTATAATTATAATTAAACTTAAAGTAACTAAGTTTAAAACTAAGCTTTTAAATCGATTTATCTTAATATATAATATTATATTATATTATAATATCTTCTTAATATTAATTATTTATAATACTATTAATAAGGCTTTTGAAGCTAAGAGAGTTAAAAGACTAGTTATTTCGATTATTATTAGTATATCTAATAAGAAGAATCTAGTATTAATTATAATCCTTTTTTATATAATAGACTTTTTAATTAAAAAGATTAATATTTAGAAAAACCTTCTTAATTTTAAAAGTATTTAAAAAGATAAACTCTAATTTAAAGTAGTATTATATAGAATCTTTATAGTCGACTTTAATATCTTAGAAAATATAGAATTAGTATTAAAAGAGATTAAAACTTTTAATAACTTCTTGAACTTTAAACTAATTAGAACTTTTTATTAGTTATCTTTTAAAACTAACTAGATTATTAAAAAAGCTAGCTTAGTAATAATCTCTTTTAAAACTATTAAAGAAGTTAAGAAATATATAAAGAACTAAGTTTATATTATTAAAATCTTAGTTAAAATTAAAAAGCTATTAAATATAATAAAGTTAATTTAATATTTAAAATACTAGAATTTTAGTTATATAACCTAGTTTTATTATTACTAAATTAAATATAGTTTATATTTAGAATTATATTTAACCTTCTAATATATTTATAATATCTATAATACTTATAAAAAGCTTTATTTATATTTAACTTTAAAGTATATTAACTACTCTTAATTATATACTAATAACTCGAAATTATATAAAATATATAAGATTATTAAAAAGATTACTTTTAATTTATAAATAACTAGAATATCTAAATATTATAAATAAATCTTAATAAAAGTTTATTAAAAACTAAATTAGCTCTTAAGTTAACTATTAAGTTAAAAATCGACTTATTAATAATTTAGAAATCTTGAATTATAGTTAAGGACTAAAATTAACTAAATAATCGATTTATAATTTATACTAGTTTTAATCAACTATTAATATTATATTAGAACTTCAAATTTTAAACTTTGATATATACTTTAAAAGTTCTAACTACTAGTATTATACTAGTATTTAATAACTTAGATTTGAACTTATTAGTAATATAACTAGATAAAAATATTAATATATTTGAAATAGTTAATATTTATAATAAGACTAATTAAACTAAAGACAATTTAAGAAAAATAATTAAAAGAAGTTTATTTTTAAAAATTATTTTAACTAATTTATTTATTTTAAGTGATTTTAATACTTATTACTTTTAGTAGAACTTAAAGTTATTTAATATTTAAAAAAGGATTTAACTAGTTAACTAAATTAAAGATAATAACTTAAAGTTATTTAATAATTTAGAGGTTAAAACTTTCTTTTATAAAATTAACTCTTTAGTTTTAAACTTTATTTTTACTACTTTAAAGATAATAAAGTATATTAATAACTAATAAATACTAGATAATCTAGATTTAGATTATTTATTAATCTTTTTTATAATTAAAAATCTAAATTCAAATTAAAACTATTTAAATCCCTTTCAACTTTTTAATATTAAGAAAGCTAATTAAGATTTATTTAAAGCTAATCTAGTTGATTTAGTTAATAAGAACTTAGTTCTTAATTAACTACTTTTAAAGCTAACTAAAACTAAGTTAATTTTTGAAATATTGATAATCGAGTTTTTAGAAGTTATTAGCTTTAAACTAATATAACTAATTAAGTTAGTATCAAATATAGTAATTTCGAAAATCAAGCTAAAACTATAAGTTAAACTCTAGTAAACCTTTAAGCTTAAAAACTTTCAAAAAGTAATATTAAAAGTTTAAAGAGTTAATAATCAAAGTTAAAACTATTTTTTAATTTAGAACTAATATTTTTCAGTTATTAAATATATTAAATAAAGTTACTAAAATACCTTTTTAAAGATTAAAGACTTAAAGACTATTTTTAAAATATTTAGTTATATTAAAAATTATCAAAGTTAAATATTATCTTCGATTTTCAATTAATCAACTTTTAAAGGAAAAGTAAGTATTTTAAAGTCTATTTTATTCTTTTAACTATTAATATTAACTAGTCTCTTCTAGAATATTTATAAAGTTGATTCTTAATTAAAACTAATAGTTAATAAACTAGAAAGAGTTTATTTAACTAAAGTTAAAAGGAAAATCTTTAGATCTAATAGAATTAACTAAGAAATTATTAATAAAACTTATTTAATTATTCTTGATTTATTTTATAAAGTTTATAATCTATTTCTCAATTTTAGTTATTACTTGATCTACTAATAATAAGTAATTAATATAATATTTAAAAAATTAAAAAAACTTAATTATTTAATCTTAAAAGTTTATAAAGTTATTTTACTATTTAATTATTTTAAAAAGGTTAATAAGAGGATATTAACTAAAAGATTAAATTATTTAATCGAAACTATTAGTTTTCTATATAGCTCTTAAATTAGAAGTTGATTTAAAAAGTCTATAATTAATACTAAGTTATTATTAGTAATTAAAATCGAATAAAATTATATAACTAATCTTAAAATATTAGTTTTATTCTTAGATATTAAAAGAGCTTTTGATTATATATTTAAGAACTAGTTACTAACGATTTTAAAAGAGTTTAAATTACTTTTTAATTTAATAAACTAAGTTAACTACTTTTTAAAAGCTTAATAGCTTTAGTTAGCTTTTAATAATTAAATTAAACCTTTTTAGCCTATTAATACTAATATCCTTTAAGGTAGTCTAATTAATTTGATTTTATTCTTAATTTATATTCAAGATCTTTTTCTAATTATTAACTATTTAGTTTAGTTTTATATAGATAATATTATATTAGTAATTAGTTTAATTAGTTTTAAAAAGAATTACTAAACTCTAAAAAGAGAAGTTAATAAGTTATACTCTTTTAAAATAATAAATAATATCGATTTTAACTTTAAGAAAACTAAACTAATTTATTTCTTTTCTAATAACTTAGTAAGCTACTTAGTTAAATTATTAAATTAGTAGATTATATACTCTTCTAAGTTAGTAAAGTAATTAGGAATTTAGTTTAATAATACTCTTAAATTTAAAAACTATATTAGAATTCAAGTTAGTTAAACTAAAATAATATTACTTTGAACTAGCTAGTTAACTAGTATTTAAATTAACTTATCCCTCTTTATTATATATTAGCTATATATTGCTTATATTATTAGTATCTTAGACTATAGCTCCTTAATTTAATATAAAGAATAAATTAATTTTAAAGTTTAATTTCAACTATTTCAAAACTTAACTCTTTGTAAAATCTTAAAGATTTTCAAGATTAATCTAAATTTAACTATAAATACTAAAGTTATACTAGTACCCCTTAATATTTATCTTATTAATATTAATTATTAATATACTCTTTAGTTATTTAAACTCTTAAAAAACTATCTAATTTATAAGTTATTTTAGAAAGGTTATTAAAAGTTATAAGA
The DNA here is from genome assembly GCA_026225955.1 of Clarireedia paspali. NCBI lineage: Eukaryota > Fungi > Ascomycota > Leotiomycetes > Helotiales > Rutstroemiaceae > Clarireedia > Clarireedia paspali. Next base: position 17,549 of record JANGZZ010000278.1, on the reverse strand, counting down.
TTATTAGAAAAGTTATTAGAAGAGTTATTAAAAGAGTTACTAGAAGTTATAAAGTTATTAGAAAGGTTATTAAAAGCTAGAACTTAGTTCTAACTCTATTTACCTTCTAAGAGCTAACTAGAAGTAGAGATCGAAACTAGTATCAAAGTTAATTATAAAGTTAATATAAATTGATTAGATTAAATAATCAATATATTTACTAATTAATATAAATAGTCTAGAAAAACTATAATCTTTTAAATTCCTACTTTAAGTTACTAGTTTATTTTCAATCTAAATTAATTGCTTTTCGAAAGAGAATAAAGTTAATAATTATAAAGAACTAATATTAATACTAGTATCTAATTAATATACCTTTTATATTAATAGATTATAATTATAAAATAGAACTAGAATAGAGATTAGATTAATACTTTTAAACTTAAACTAAAAGTTAATCTAAGTATATAAATAGAATATTAATCTAAACTAGTTAATATATAATAGAGAGTTAAAAAAGGTTATTTAGATAATCGAATTAACTAGTTAGTTAACTCGATTTAATTAAGAATATATAGTTTATAATAATAATTAGACTAGATTACTATAATTAAAATCACTTAATAATAACCTTAGTTAAAAACAATTAATAAGAGTATTTAATACTAATAACTAAATAGTTAATAAAGATACTAGTATTAAATTAACTTAGGTTCTAGAATATTATAAAGTCGAAAAGAATAAATTAGTTAATAAATTAGTAAAAAAAACTATTAATCTAAAACTAGATATTTATAAGATTAACTTCGCTTATTTAGATATCTAGATTAAAGCTATTAAAACCTAGAAATAGAAACTAACTTTAGAAAAAACAATTAAATCGAGATTAATAAAGAAATTTAAAACTAATTATATTTTAACTTATAAATTAACTTTTTGAAATAAAATCTTGATCTCTTCTAATACTAAGCGAATTATTACTAGTACGTTTTATTAGTTAAAACTAAGTTATAATTATATTAAAGCTTATTTATATTAACTAGGCTTAGCTAATAATAATAAATATAAATATAGTAAAAAGGAGATATTAGAATATTTTCTTTTTAATTATCAACTACTTATTAATACTTACTTGAAGCTAAAAGATAAATTTAATATATATTACTTAAGCTTATCTTTATTACTTAATATAAAACTTAGAATTGAAACTAACTTAGAATTTATTAAAGAAACTAGTATTTATATATAAAGGTATTACTTAATCTAGTTAATTAACCTTTAATAAATTGGAATTATTTATAAATTATTACTATTAAACCTAATACCAACTTAATACTGAATATTAATATTAATATCACTAATATTTAATATTTAAACTAGTTTAAGTTTAATTCTTTTTACTAATATTCAAAATATTTTAAGATTATTTTAATTATTATTTCTTTAAAATCAAAGCTAGACTCTTAATATCTCTTTATTATATATAGTATTATATATATTTAGACTTATATATATCTAGTTACTAACAGTATATCTACTAACCGACTTATTATAATCTTAAACTTATATAAGTTATTAAAATAAATAAAAAAAAAAAAAAAAAAAAAAGAAGAGTTATTTATTATATTCGACTTTAATCTAATAATTTTTAATAAGAAATTGTGTTTTTTCAATAAAAAATCGTATTATTTATTTTATTATAAAAAATTTTTATTTAAAAATTTTAAAAAATATAAAAACATTAAAAATTATTAAAAATAATAAAAATATTAATAAAAAGAAGTTAGTACTAAATATAATATACTTTTATAATTCGAATTAATTTATTTACACCTTTGTACTTCTTCTATATTATTGTTATTATCGATTTTAGTAATTTTAAATACTAAGTTTATTAATTTTATTAAATTAAACTTAAATTAATAATTTTCAATAACAATAATTACAAAAACGATTTTTCATTGAAAAAACACGATTTCTTATCGAAAATCATTAGATCAAAGTCGAATATAATAAATAACTCTTCTATAGATTAAACTAGCTAAACTATTTAGTTGTATAATTATCTACTATCGAGATATTACTATTACTATCGATTTTCGAAGATTTTACTTTATATTTTCGAAATTTTTATTTAAAAAACCTTAAAAACTATAAAAATATTAAAAATCATTAAAATAATAAAAATATTAATAAAAAGAAATTAATATTAAATATAATATATTTCTATAGTCTAAACTAGCGTATTTACACTTTTATACTATTTCTATATTATTGTTATTATTAATTCCAGTGATTTCAAGTACTAAGTTTACTAATTTCGTTTTATTAAAACTCAAATTATTGATTTAATAATAATTAACAATATTAATAATTCTAGTAATACTAAAAGAGTTTCTTTAGTTTACTAAAGCTTTTATAATATTAATATATTTATTAAAGTACTATATTAATACTTATTAATATAATTGCCTTTTTAACCTCTAATAATAATAATAATAACTAAGATATTATCTTAACTACTTTGTTTTTAACTATCTTTAGTACTTTAATAGTTATCAAATTATTACCCCTAGTTATTAATATTATTAATAATACTATAGATATTATTATATTACTAATACTATTTACAACTCTTCGATTTAACTCTAATATTGATTTATTTAGTTTTTCTAATATTATAAACTTAGACCCTTTTATTAGATCTACTATAAATATTATAATTAACTTTAATAATATTCTATTCTATCTTCTAAAATATATTAACCCTTTTTTAGCCGAATAAATTAATAAAAATCCGAAAATTATTATTAACTAATTAGTTAATTTAGAATCTATTTAACTACTTATTTTCAAAGCTCTAGACCTTTTAATTAAAGTTAACTCTTTAACTTCTTCTTAAAAATAATAAAGTAAAATACTAGACTTAATCGAGATATTTAAAAACTATATTATATTAAGAAAGATTAAAAAAGTTACTAATTAATTAACTTCTTAACTTAATAACCTTGAATATATAATTTAAAAGATAGAAAACTAAGCTAAAACTTTAAAACTATAAAAATAACTTTTAATAACTCTTTTAATAACTCTTCTAATAACTTTAATACTTTTAATAATCTTAGTATCTAAAATCATTAAAATTATATAAAATCTAGTTTAGACTTTCTTTATTAATATCACTATATTAAGTAACTTAAAGTCAAGTAATTAGATTATAGTTCAAACTAAACCTAAAGTAGCTAAGCCTAAAGCTAAGCTTTTAAATCAACTTATTTTAGTATATAATATTATATTATATTATAATACTTTCTTAACTTTAATTATTTATAATACTATTAATAAGGCTTTTAAAACTAAGAGAATTAAAAAGCTAGTTATTTCGACTATTATTAATATATCTAATAAAAAGAACTTAGTACTAACTATAACCCTTCTTTATATAATTAACTTTTTAATTAAGAAGATTAATATTTAGAAAAACCTTTTTAATTTTAAAAATATCTAAAAGGATAAACTATAGTTTAAAGTAGTATTATATAAAATCCTTATAATTAACTTTAATACTTTAGAAGATATAAAACTAATATTAAAAAAGATTAAAATTTTTAATAGCTTTTTAAATTTTAAACTAATTAGAATTTCTTATTAACTTTCTTCTAAAGTTAACTAGATTACTAAAAGAATTAAATTAGTAATAATCTCTTTTAAAACTATTAAGGAAGTCGAGAGGTATATAAAGAATCAAGTTTATATTACTAGAATCTTAGTTAAAATTAAAAAGCTATTAAATATAATAAAGTCAATTTAATATACTTACTACTAGGATTTTAAATATATAACCTAGTTCTATTATTATTAAACTAAATATAACTTATATTTAGAATTTTACTTAACCTTTTAATATACTTATAATATTTATAATATTTATAAGAAACTTTATTTATATTTAATTTTAAAGTATACTAATTACTTTTAATTTTATATTAATAATTCGAAATTATATAAAGTATATAAAGTTATTAAAAAAGTTAGTTTTAGTTTATAAATAGCTAGGATATTAAAGTATTATAAATAAATTTTAACAAAAGTTTACTAGAAACTAAATTAGCTTTTAAATTAATTATTAAGTTAAAAATTAACTTATTAATAATTCAGGAACTCTAGATTATAGCTAAAGATTAAAACTAGCTAAATAGTTAATCTATAATTTATATTAACTTTAATTAGCTTCTAATATTATACTAAGACTTTAAACTTTAAACTCTAATATATATTTTAAAAGTTTTGACTATTAATATTATACTAGTACTTAATAACTTGAATTTAGACTTATTAGTAATACAATTAAGCTTAAGTATTAATATACTCGAAATAGTTAATATTTATAATAAGACTAGTTAAATTAAGAGTAATTTAAAGAAAATAATTAAAAAAAGTTTTTTTTTAAAAGATATTATAATTAACTTATTTATTTTAAATAACTTTAATATATATTACCTTTAATAGAACCTAGAGTTACTTGATATTTAAAAAGGAGCTTGATTAATTAATTAAATTAAAGATAATAACTTAAAATTATTTAATAATCTAGGAACTAAAACTTTCTTTTAAGAAACTAACTTTTTAATCTTAAATCTTACTCTTACTACTTTAAAGATAATAAGGTATATTGATAATTAGTAAATATTAGATAATCTAAGTTTAGATTATTTATTAATCTTTTTTATAATTAAAAATCTAAATTTAAATTAAAGCTATTTAAATTCCTTTTAGCTTTTCGATATTAAGAAAGTTAATTAAGATCTATTTAAAGCTAGTTTAGTTAATTTGATTAATAAGAGTTTAGTTCTTAATTAATAACTTTTTAAACTAATTAGAATTAAATTAACTTTTAAAGTATTATTAACTAAGTTTTTAAAAGCTATTAACTTCAAACTAATAAGACTAATTAGATTAATATCAAATATAGAAATTCTGAAAATTAAGTTAAAACTATAAACTAAACTCTAGTAAACTTTTAAATTTAAAACTCTTCGAAAATCGATATTAAAAACTTAAAGAGAAAATAATCAAAGTTAAAATTACTCTTTAATTTAGAATTAATACTTTTCAACTATTAAATATACTAAATAGAGTTACTAGAATATCTTCTTAAAAACTAAGAATTTAAAGATTATTTTCAAAGTATTTAGTTATACTAAAAGCTATTAAAGTTAGATATTACTCTTAATTTCTAACTAATTAACTTTCAAAAGAAAAGTAAATATTTTAAGATCTACTTTGTTCTCTTAGCCCCTAATATTAATTAGTTCCTTTTAGGATATTTATAAAGTCGACTCTTAACTAAAACTAATAATTAGTAAATTTAAAAGAGTTTATTTAATTAAAATCAAAGGAAAAACTCTAGAGTTTAATAAAATAAGTTAGGAAATTATTAATAAAGTTTATTTAATTATTTTTAATTTATTTTATAAGGTTTATAACTTTCTCTTTAATTTTAGCTATTATTCTACTTACTAATAATAAGTAATTAATATAATATTTAAAAAGTTAAAAAAACTTAATTATTTAATTCTAAAAGCTTATAAAGTTATTTTACTATTTAATTATTTAAAGAAGGTTAATAAAAGGATATTAATAAAGAGATTAGATTATTTAACTAAGACTATTAACTTATTATATAGCTCTTAAATTAAAAGTTAATTTAAAAAGTTTACAATTAATACTAAATTATTATTAATAATTAAAATCGAATAAGATTATATAGTTAATTTTAAAATATTAGTTTTATTCCTTGATATTAAAGGGGCTTTCAATTATATATTTAAGAATCGATTACTAATAATTTTAAAAAAATTTAAATTATTATTTAGTTTAATTAACTAAGTTAACTATTTTCTAGAAGCTTAATAGTTTTAACTAACTTTTAATAATTAAATTAAACTCTTCTAGTTTATTAATACTAGTATCCTTCAAAATAACTTAATTAGTTTAATTTTATTCTTAATTTATATTCAAGATCTCTTTCTAACTATTAACTATTTAGTTTGATTTTATATAGATAATATTATATTAATAGCTAGTTTAATTAGCTTTAAAAAGAATTATTAAACTCTAAAAAAAGAAGCTAATAAGCTATATTTCTTTGAAATAGTAAATAGTATTGATTTTAATCTTAAGAAAACTAAATTAATCTATTTCTTTTTTAATAACTTAAAGGTCTATTTAATTAAATTATTGAATTAATAAGTTATATACTCTTCTAAGCTAGTAAAGTAATTAGAAATCTAGTTTAATAACACTTTTAAATTTAAAAGTTATATTAGAATCTGAATTAGTTAAGTTAAAATAATATTATTTTAAGTTAGTAAGTTAATTAATATTTAAACTAGTTTATTCTCTTTTATTATATATTAACTATATCTCGCTTATATTACTAATATCTTAGATTATAAGTTTCTAATTTAGTATAAAGAATAAACTAATTTTAAAGTTTAATTCTAACTATTTTAAAACCTAGCTCTTTATAAAATTCTAGAGGTTTTTAAAACTAGTTTAGATTTAATTATAAATACTAAAGCTATATTAATACCTCTTGATATCTATCTTACTAATATTAATTATTAATATACTTTTAAGTTGCTTAAACTCTTAAAAAATTATTTAATTTATAAGCTAATTTAAAAAGAGTATTTAAAAGGTTATTAGAAGTTATAAAGTTATTAGAAGAGTTATTAAAAGAGTTATTAAAAACTAAAACTTAGTTCTAATTCTATTTATCTTCTAAAAGCTAGTTAGAAATAAAGATTAAAGCTAATATTTAAGTTTACTACTAAGCTAATACAAATCAACTAGATTAAATAATTAATATACTTACTAATCAATTTAGATAATCTAGAAAAACTATAGCTTTTTAAATTCTTACTTTAAATTATTAATTTATTTTCGATCTAAATTAACTGCTTTTTAAAAAAAGATAAAACTAATAATTATAAGAAGCTAGTATTAATACTAGTATCTAATTAATATATCTTTTATATTAATAAATTATAACTATAAAGCGGAATTAAAATAGAGATTAAATTAGTATTTTTAGATTTAAATTAAAAGTTAATCTAGATATATAAATAGAATATTAGTTTAAATTAACTAGTATATAATAAAGAGTTAAAAGAGATTATTTAAGTAATCGAATTAACTAGTTAACTAATTTGACTAAGTTAAAAATATATAATATATAATAATAATCAAACTAGATTATTATAATTAAGAATATTAAATAATAACTCTAATTAAAAGTAACTAATAAAGATATTTGAAGCTAGTTATTAAATAGTTAATAAAGGTATTAATATTAAATTAGTCTAAATTCTAAAATACTATAAAGTCGAAGAGAATAAATTAGTTGATAAATTAGTAAAAGAAGTTATTAGTTTAAAACTAGATATTTATATAACTAGCTTCGTTTATTTAGATATTTAAATTAAAGTTATTAAAATTTAGAAATAGAAACTAGCTTTAGAAAAAACAATTAAATCTAATTTAATTAAGGAACTTAAAGTTAATTATATTTTAATTTATAAATTAACCTTCTAAAATAAAATCTCGATTCCTCTTAATACTAAATAAACTATTACTAATATATTTTACTAATTAAAACTTGGTTATAACTATATTAAAACTTATTTATATTAATTAGACTTAGTTAATAATAATAAATATAAATATAATAAAAAGAAGATATTAAAACATCTTCTATTTAGTTATTAACTACTTGCTAATACTTACTTAAAGCTAAAAGATAAGTTTAATATATATTATTTTAGTTTATCTTTATTACTTAATATAAAACTTAGAATTAAAATTAACTTAGAATTTATCTAAGAAACTAGTATTTATATATAAAGATATTATTTAATTTAATTAATTAACTTTTAATAAATTAGACTTATTTATAAATTATTATTATTAAGTCTTAGATTAACTTAATACTAAATACTAATATTAATATCACTAATATTTAATATTTAAACTAGTTTAAACTTAATTCTTTTTATTAATATTCAAAGTATTTTAAGATTATTTTAATTATTATTTCTTTAAAATTAGAGTTAAACTTTTAATATCTCTTTATTATATATAATATTGTATATATTTAGATTTATATATATCTAGTTCGATCTTATTTATAACCCTTCGATTTAACTCTAATATCAACTTATTTAACCTTTTTAATATTATAAGTTTAGACTTTTTAATTAAATTTATTATAAATATTATAATTAACTTTAGTAGTATCTTATTTCGCCTTTTAAAATATATTAACCTCTTCTTAGCTAAACAGATTAATAAAAATCCGAAAATCATTATTAATTAATTAATTAATTTAAAACCTATTTAAGTTCTTATTTTCAAAGCTCTAAATCTTTTAATTAAAGTTAATACTTTAGCTTCTTTCTAGAAATAATAAGATAAAATACTAGACTTTATCGAAGTATTTAGAGACTATATTATATTAAGAAAAGTTAAAAAAGTTATTAACTAATTAGTTTCTTAACTTAACAACTTTAAATATATAATTTAAAAGATAGAAAACTAGATTAAAGTTTTAAAACTATAAAAATAACTTCTAATAACCCTTTTAATAACCTTTTTAATAACTTTAATACTTTTAGTAATCTTAGTATTTAAAATCACTAAAATTATTTAAAATCTAATCTAGATTTCTTTTACTAATATAACTATATTAAATGATCTAAAGTTAGATAACTAGATTATAATTATAACTAAACTTAAAGCAACTAAATCTAAAACTAAATCTTTAAATTAATTTATTTTAGTATATAATATTATATTATATTATAATACCTTCTTAGTTTTAATTATTTATAATATTATTAATAAGACTTTTAAAGTTAAAGAAGTTAAAAAGCTAATTATTTTAATTATTATTAATATATCTAATAAAAAGAACTTAGTATTAATTATAACCTCTTTTTATATAATAGACTTTTTAATTAAAAAGATTAATATTTAGAAAAACCTTTTTAATTTTAAAAGTATCTAAAAAGATAAATTTTAGTTTAAAGTAATATTATATAGAATCTCTATAATTAACTTTAATATTCTAAAAAGTATAGAATTAGTATTAAAAGAGATTAAAACCTTTAATAGTTTCTTAAACTTTAAACTAATTAGAACTCTTTATTAATTATCTTTTAAAGCTAATTAAGTTACTAAAAAAGTTAATTTAGTAATAATCTCTTTTAAAACTATTAAGGAAGTCAAGAGATATATAAGGAACTAAGTTTATATTACTAGAATCTTAATTAAAGTTAAAAAGTTATTAAGTATAATAAAGTCAATTTAATATTTAAAATATTAAAGTTTTAGTTATATAATCTAGTTCTACTATTATTAGACTAAGTATAATCTATACTTGAAATTATATTTAACCTTCTAATATATTTATAATATCTATAATACTTATAAGAAGTTCTATTTATATTTAGCTTTAAAGTATATTAACTACTTTTAATTATATATTAGTAACTCGAAATCGTACAAAGTATATAAAGTTATTAAAAAAGTTACTTTTAACTTATAAATAACTAAGATATCTAGATATTATAAATAAATTTTAATAAAAGTTTATTAAAGATTAAATTAACTTTTAAATTAACTATTAAATTAAAAATCGATTTATTAATAATCTAAGAACTTTAGATTATAATTAAAAATTAAAACTAATTAAATAGTTAATTTATAATTTATATTAACTTTAATTAACTTTTAATATTATATTAGAATTTTAAACTTTAAACTTTAATATATATTTTAAAAGTTCTTATTATTAATATTATATTAATATTTAATAACTTAGATTTAGATTTATTAATAATATAACTAAGTTTAAAAATTAATATACTTGAAATAATTAATATTTATAATAAAACTAATTAAATTAAAAGTAATTTAAAAAAAATAATTAAAAGAAATTTACTTTTAAAAACTATTATAATTAATTTATTTATTTTAAAGAACTTTAATATATATTATCTTTAGTAGAACTTAAAATCACTTGATATTTAAAAAGAGACTTAATTAGTTAACTAGATTAAAGATAATAACTTAGAGTTATTTAATAATCTAAAAACTAAAATCTTCTTTTATAAAATTAACTCTTTAGTTTTAAATCTTACTTTTATTATTTTATAAATAATAAAATATATTGATAATTAGTAAATACTAAATAATTTAAATTTAGATTATTTATTAATCTTTTTTATAATTAAAAATCTAAGTTTAAATTAAAGTTATTTAAATCTCTTTTAGCTTTTTAATATTAAGAAGATTAATTAGGATCTATTTAAAGTTAGTCTAGTTGATTTAACTAATAAGAGTCTAGTTCTCAACTAATTACTTTTAAAACTAACTAGAATTAGATTAACTTTTAAAATATCGATAATCGAGTTTTTAAAAGTTATTAACTTTAAGTTAATATAACTAATTGAACTAATATCAAATATAACGATTTCGAAAATCAAGCTAAAGTTATAAACTAAACTCTAATAAACTTTTAAATTTAAAAACCTTTGAAAAACGATATTAAAAATTTAAAGAATTAATAGTTAAAATTAAAATTATTTTTTAGTTTAAAACTAATACTTTTTAATTATTAAATATATTAAATAGAGTTACTAGAATATCTTTTTAAAGACTAAAGATTTAAAGGTTATTTTCAAAGTATTTAGTTATATTAAAAGTTATTAAAGTTAAATATTACTCTTGATTTCTAATTAATCAACTTTTAAAGAAAAAACAAATATTTTAAAATCTATTTTATTCTTCTAACTACTAATATTGAATAGTCCTTTTTAAATTACTTATAAAGTTGATTCTTAGTTAGAACTAATAGCTAGTAAATTAGAAAGAGCTTATTTAATTAAAGTTAAAAAGAAAACTTCTAGGTTTAATAGAATTAATTAGGAAATTATTAATAAAGTTTATTTAACTATTTCTAACTTATTTTATAAGATTTATAACTTACTTCTTAATTTTAATTACTACTTAATCTACTAGTAGTAAACAATTAATATAATATTTAAAAAATTAAAAAAACTTGATTATTTAATTTTAAAAGTTTATAAAATTATTTTACTACTTAACTATTTTAAGAAAGTTAGTAAAAGAATATTAGTTAAAAGATTAAGTTATTTAGTTAAAACTACTAACTTTTTATATAACTCTTAAATTGAAAGTTAATTTAAAAAGTTTATAATTAATACTAAGTTATTATTAATAATTAAAATCGAATAAAATTATATAACTAATCTTAAAATATTAATCTTATTTCTAGATATTAAAGAGGCTTTTAATTATATATCTAAGAACTAGTTACTAGTGATTTTAAAAGAGTTTAAACTATCTTTTAGTTTAATAAACTAAGTTAGTTACTTCTTAGAAACTTAGTAATTCTAGTTAGCTTTTAATAACTAAATTAAACTCTTTTAACTTATTAATATTAATATCTCTTAAAATAATTTAATTAGTTTAATTTTATTTTTGATTTATATTCAAGATCTTTTTCTAACTATTAGCTACTTAGTTTAGTTTTATATAAACGATATTATATTAATAGCTAGTTCAACTAGTTTTAAAAAGAACTATTAAATTTTAAAAAGAGAAACTAATAAATTATACTCTTTTAAAATAATAAATAGTATTGATTTTAACTTTAAGAAAACTAAGTTAATCTACTTCTTTTTTAGTAACTTAATAAACTACTTAGTTAAATTACTAAATTAGTAAGTTATATACTCTTCTAAGTTAATAAAGTAGCTAGGAATTTAATTTAATAATACTTTTAAATTTAAAAACTATATTAGAATTCGAGTTAATTAAACTAAAATAATATTACTTCGAATTAGTTAACTAATTAGTATTTAAATCAACTTATCTCTTTTTACTATATACTAGCTATATATTACTTATATTATTAGTATCTTAGATTATAACTTTCTAATTTAGTATAAAGAATAAACTAATTTTAAAGTTTAATTTTGATTACTTTAGAACTTAATTCTTTATAAAATCTTAAAAGTTTTCAAAATTAGTTTAAACTTAATTATAGATATTGAAGTTATATTAATACCCCTTGATATTTATTTTACTAATATTAATTACTAATATACTCTTTAATTACTTAAACTCTCAAAAAACTACTCGATTTATAAATTACTTTGAAAAGATTACTAGAAATTATAAAGTTACTAGAAAAGTTATTAGAAGAGTTATTAAAAAAGTTATTAAAAGTTATAAAATTATTAAGAGAGTTATTAGAAGTTAGAATTTAGTTCTAGCTTTATTTACTTTTTAAGAACTAGCTAGAAGTAAAGATTGAAACTAATATTAAAGCTAATTATAAAGCTAATATAAATTAATTAGATTAAACAATTAATATACTTATTAATTAATATAGATAGTTTAGAAAAGTTATAATTCTTTAAATTCTTACTTTAAATTACTAGTTTATTTTCAATTTAAATTAGTTACTTTTCGAAAAAAAATAAAGCTAATAATTATAAAAGGCTAGTATTAATACTAGTATCTAATTAATATACTTTTTATATTAATAGATTATAATTATAAAGTGGAACTAGAATAAAGATCAGATTAATACTTTTAGACTCAAACTAAGAGTTAATCTAAATATATAAGTAGAATATTAGCTTAAACTAGTTAGTATATAATAGAGAGTTAGAAGGGGTTATTTAAATAATTAAATTAACTAGTTAGTTAATTTAGCTTAATTAAGAATATATAGTTTATAATAATAATTAGATTAGATTATTATAATTAAAATTACTTAGTAATAACTTTAGTTAAAAATAGTTAATAAGAGTATTTAATATAAATAACTAAATAGTTAATAAAAGTATTAGTATTAAATTAATTTAAGTTCTAAAGTATTATAAAGTTAAAGGGAATAAATTAATTAATAAATTAATAAAAGAAGTTACTAATCTAAAACTAAATATTTATAAGACTAACTTTGTTTATTTAAATATCTAGATTAAAGTTATTAAAATCTAGAAATAGAAACTAGCTTTGGAAAAAGTAACTAAATTAAGATTAATAAAGGAATTTAAAGCTAATTATATTTTAATTTATAAATTAGCTTCTCGAAGTAAAATCTTAATCTCCTTTAATATTAAGCGAATTATTATTAATATATTTTACTAGTTAAAACTAGGTTATAATTATATTAAAGTTTATTTATATTAACTAGATTTAGCTAGTAATAATAAATATAAATATAATAAAAAAGAGATACTAAAATATTTTCTTTTTAATTATCAATTACTTATTAATACTTATTTGAAGCTAAAAGATAAATTTAATATATACTATCTAAATCTACTTTTACTATTTAATATAAAATTTAGAATTGAAACTAACTTAGAATTTATTAAAGAAACTAATATTTATATATAAAAGTATTATCTAATTTAGTTAATTAACTTCTAATAAATTGGAATTATTTATAAATTATTACTATTAAACTTAATATTAGTTTAATATCAAATATTAATACTAATATTATTAATATTTAGTATTTAAGTTAGTTTAAATTTAATTCTTTTTATTAATATTCAAAGTATTTTAAGATTATTTTAATTATTATTTCTTTAAAATCAGGGCTAAACTTTTAATATCTCTTTACTATATATAATATTATATATATTTAGACTTATATATATTTAGCTATTAATAGTATATCCGTTAACCGACTTATTATAATTTCAGATTTATATAAGTTGTTAAAATAAATAAAAAAAAAAAAATATATATATCTAGTTATTAGTAATATAACTATTAATCGACTTACTATAATCTTAAACTTATATAGGTTGTTAAAATAAATAAAAAAAAAAAAAAACTTAAATTATTAATTTAGTTAATATTTAATAATATTAGTAATATTAGTGATATTAAAAGTGTTTTTTGAGCTTAAAAAGGTTCTTAGAGTATTAATACAACTTTTTTTTTTTTTTTTTTTTTTTTTTTAATATTCTTTTTAAGTCTAAGATTATAATAAAATAACTAGTAGTTAATTTATTAGTAGCTAAATATATATAGAGTCTAATTATATATAATATCGAATATAGTTAATTATATTAAAAGTCTAATTCTAATTGAAAAAAAAAATAAAGTTCTTTATTAAATAAAAGAATTAACTAATTAGAGTAGTTTAAAATATAAGATTTTTTACTAATATATAATCTAATATAATATTATTATATTATTAAATCGAGGACTATTTTAATTAATTTAATTATTAATATATTTATTATAAAGTGTTATATTAATACTTATTAATATAAAAGCTCTTTCAACTTTAAATAATAATAACTAAGATATTATTTCGATTATTTTATTTTTAATTATCTCTAGTATTTTAACTATTATTAAGTTATCTTCACTAATTATTAATATTATTAATAATATTATAAATATTATTATATTGTTAACCTTACTTATAACCTTTCGATTTAACTTTAATATTAACTTATTTAGTTTATCTAATATTATAAATTCGAACCTCTTTATTAGATTTATTATAAATATTATAACTAGTTTTAATAATATTCTATTCTATTTATTAAAATATATTAACTCTTTTTTAATAGAATAAATTAATAAAAATCTGAAAATTATTATCAACTAATCAACTAATTTAGAATCTATTTAACTATTTATCTTTAAAGTTCTAGATCTTTTAATTAAAGTTAACTTTTTAGCTTTTTCTTAAAAATAATAAAATAAAATATTAGATTTTATCAAAGTGTTTAAAGATTATATTATATCGAGAAAGGTTAAAAAAGTTACTAACTAATTAGCTTCTTAATTTAATAACCTTGAATATATAATTTAGAAGGTAGAAAACTAAACTAAAGCCTTGAAATTATAAAAATAGTTTTTAATAACTTTTTTAATAACTTTAATACTTTTAGTAACTTTAGTATTAAAAATTATTAAAATTATTTAAAATCTAGTTTAGGCTTTTTTTACTAATATCATTATATTAAATAATTTAAAGTTAAGTAACTAGATTACTATTCAAGCTAAACTCAAAGTAGCTAAATTTAAATTTAAACCTTTAAATCGATTTATCTTAATATATAATATTATATTATACTATAATATTTTCTCGGCTTTAACTACTTATAATATTATTAATAAAGTTTTTAAAACTAAAAAAGTTAAAAAGTTAATTATTTCGATTATTACTAATATATCTAACAAGAAGAATTTAATATTAATTATAATATCTTTTTATATAATTAACTTTTTAATTAAAAAAGTTAATATTTAGAAAAACCTTTTTAATTTTAAAAGTATTTAAAAAGATAAACTTTAATTTAAAGTAGTATTATATAAAATCCTTATTATTAACTTTAATACTTTAGAAAGTATAAAACTAGTATTAAAAGAGATTAAAATCTTTAATAGTTTTTTAAACTTTAAACTAATTAGAACCTTTTATTAATTTTTTTTAGAAGTTAACTAAGTTACTAAAAAAACTAGTTTAGTAATAATCTCTTTTAAAACTATTAAGAAAGTTAAGAGATATATAAAGAATTAAATTTATATTACTAGAATTTTAATTAAAATTGAGAAATTACTAAATATAATAAAGTTAATTTAATATTTAAAATACTAAGATTTTAAATATATAATCTAGTTTTATTATTATTAGATTAAATATACTTTATACTTAAAACTTTATTTAACTTTTTAATATATTTATAATATTTATAATATTTATAATATTTATAATATTTATAAGAAACTTTATTTATATTTAACTTTAAAATATATTAATTATTTCTAATTTTATATTAGTAACTCGAAATTATATAAAGTATATAAAATAATAAAAAAGATTATTTTTAATTTATAAATAGTTAAAATATCTAGATATTATAAATAAATTTTAATAAAAGCTTATTAAAAACTAAATTAACTTTCAAACTAGTTATTAAATTAAAAATCAACTTATTAATAATCTAGGAACTCTAGATTATAGTAGAAAACTAAAACTAATTAAATAGTTAATTTATAATTTATATTAGTTTTAATCAACTTTTAATATTATATTAAAACTTTAAATTTTAAATCTTAATATATACTTTAAAAGTTCTTACTATTAGTATTATACTAGTACTAGATAATTTGAATTCAAACTTATTAGTAATATAATTAAATTTAGAAATTAATATACTTGAAATAATCAATATCTATAATAAGATTAATTAAATTGAAAACAATTTAAAAAAAATAATTGAAAGAAACTTATTTTTAAAAACTATTATAGTTAATTTATTTATTTTAAAGGATTTTAATATATACTACTTTTAATAGAATTTAGAGTTATCTAATATTTAAAAAAAAGCTTAATTAGTTAATTAGATTAAAGATAATAACTTAGAGTTATTTAATAATTTAGAGATTAAAACTTTCTTTTATAAAACTAATTCTTTTATTTTAGATCTTATTATTATTACTTTAAAAGTAGTAAGATATATTAATAATTAGTAAGTATTAGATAATTTAAATTTAGATTATTTATTAATCTTTTTTATAATTAAAAATCTAAATTTAAATCAAAGTTATTTAAATCTCTTTTAGCTTTTTAATATTAAGAAAGCTAATTAGGATCTATTTAAAGCTAGTCTAGTTAATTTAATTAATAAAAGTCTAATCTTTAATTAATAACTTTTTAAGCTAGTTAGAATTAGATTAACTTTTAAAATATTAATAATCAAGTTTTTAGAAATTATTAGTTTTAAACTAATAAAACTAATTAGATTAATAACAAATATAATAATTTCGAGAATTAAGCTAAAATTATAAACTAAACTTTAGTAGATCTCTAAGTTTAAAATCTTTTAAAAAATAATATTAAAAGTTTAAAAAAATAAAAGTTAAAGTTAAAATTAAAAAACTTATCTTCTTATTTAAAACTAATACTTTTTGATTATTAAATATATTAAATAGAGTTATTAGAATATCTTCTTAAAAATAAAAGACTCGAAATTAATTTTTAAAGTATTTAGTTATACTAAAAGCTATTAAAACTAAATATTATTTTCGATCTTTAATTAATTAACTTTCAAAGAAAAAACAAGTATTTTAAAGTTAACCTTGTTCTTTTAATCTTTAATATTAATTAACCTTTTTTAGAATACTTATAAAATCAACTTTTAATTAGAACTAGTAATTAGTAAATTAGAAAGAACTTATTTAATTAAAGTTAAAAGGAAAATCTTTAAGTTTAATAGAATTAACTAGGAAATTATTAATAAAGTTTATTTAGTTATTTTTAATTTATTTTATAAAGTTTATAATTTACTTTTTAATTTTAATTACTATTTAATCTACTAATAATAAGTAATTAGAATAATATTTAAAAAATTAAAAAAACTTAATTATTTAATTTTAAAAGTTTATAAAGTTATTTTATTATTAAATTATTTTAAAAAAGTTAATAAAAGAATATT
>JANGZZ010000277.1:0-35136 GCA_026225955.1 Clarireedia paspali | reverse complement strand
ATAAACTTTTATTAAAATTTATTTATAATATTTAGATATTTTAATTATTTATAAACTAAAATTAACTTTTTTAATAACTTTATATATTTTATATAACTTCGAGTTATTAATATAAGATTAAGAGTAGTTAGTATACTTTAAAGTTAAATATAAATAAAGTTTCTTATAAATATTATAAATATTATAAGTATATTAAAAGATTAAATAAAGTTCGAAATATAAATTATATTTAATTTAATAATAATAAAATTAAGTTATATATTTAAAGTTCTAGTAATAAATATATTAAATTAACTTTATTATATTTAATAGCTTCTTAGCTTTAATTAAGATTTTAATAATATAAACTTAGTTCTTTATATATCTTTTAACTTCTTTAATAGTTTTAAAAGAGACTATTATTAAATTAACTCTTTTAATAACTTAGTTAACTTTCTAAGTTAGTTAGAATTAAGTTAACTTTTAAAATATTAATAATCGAGTTTTTAGAAACTATTAGCTTTAAATTAGTATAACTAATTAAACTAGTATTAAATATAATGATTTCGAAAATTAAGTTAAAGTTATAAATTAAACTCTAATAAACTTTTAAATTTAAAACTCTTTGAAAATCGATATTAAAAACTTAAAAAGAAGATAATCGAAATTAAAATTATTCTCTAACTTAGAATTAATACTTCTTAATTATTAAATATATTAAACAAAGTTACTAGAATACTTTTTTAAAAATTAGAGACTTGAAAACTATTTTCAAAGTATTTAGTTATATTAAAAACTATTAAAATTAAATATTATCTTCGATTTTTAACTAATCAACTTTTAAAAAAAAAGTAAATATTTTAAAATCTACTTTATTCTTTTAACTACTAATATCGATTAACTCTTTCTAAAATATTTATAAAGTTAACTTTTAATTAAAATTAGTAACTAATAAGTTTAAAAGAGTTTATTTAATTAAAGTTAAAAAGAAAATCTTTAGACTTAATAGAATTAACTAGGAAATTATTAATAAAGTTTATTTAACTATTTTTAATTTATTTTATAAAGTTTATAACTTTCTTTTTGATTTTAACTACTATTCTATTTATTAGTAATAAGTAATCAATATAATATTTAAAAAGTAAAAAAAGCTTGATTATTTAGTTCTAAAAGTTTATAAAGTTATTTTACTATTAAACTACTTAAGAAAGATTAGTAAGAAGATATTAGTAAAGAGATTAAATTATTTAATTAAGACTATTAATTTTCTATATAACTTTTAAATTAAAAGTTGATTTAAAAAGTTTGTAATTAATATTAAATTATTATTAATAATTAAAATCGAATAAGATTATATAATTAAATTTAAAATATTAGTTCTATTTCTTGATATTAAAAGAACCTTCGATTATATATTCAAGAATTAGTTATTAATAATTTTAAAAGAGTTTAAATTATCTTTTAATTTAATTAACTAAATTAATTACTTTTTAGAAGCTTAGTAACTTTAATTAGCTTTTAATAACTAAATTAAACTCTTCTAGCTTATTAATACTAATATCTTTTAAAGTAATCTAATTAGTCTAATTTTATTCTTAATTTATATTCAAGATCTCTTTCTAATTATTAGTTATTTAATCTAGTTTTATATAGATAATATTATATTAATAGCTAGTTTAACTAGTTTTAAAAAGAATTATTAAACTTTAGAAAAAGAAATTAATAAGTTATATCTCTTTAAAATAATTAATAGTATTAATTTTAACTTTGAGAAAATTAAATTAATTTATTTCTTTTCTAATAACTTAGAGGTTTATTTAATTAAATTATCGAATTAATAAGTTATATACTCTTCTAAACTAATAAAGTAACTAGAAATTTAGTTTGATAATACTTTTAAATTTAAAAGTTATATTAAAATTCAAGTTAATTAAATTAAAATAATATTACTTCAAGCTAACTAGTTAATTAATATCTAAACTAACTTATTTTTTTTTATTATATATTAACTATATATTACTTATATTATTAGTATCTTAGATTATAAGTCTCTAATTTAATATAAAGAATAAGTTAATTTTAAAGTTTAACTTCAACTATTTTAAAATCTAGCTTTTCGCAAAATCTTAAAGGTTTTTAAAACTAGTTTAAAGTTAGTTATAAATATTAAAGTTATATTAATACCTCTTGATATCTAACTTGTTAACATTAATTATTAATATACTTTCTAATTATTTAAATTCTTAAAAAACTATTTGATTTATAAACTACTTTAGAAAGATTACTAGAAGTTATAAAGTTATTAAAAGAGTTACTAGAAAAGTTATTAAAAGAGTTATTAAGAGTTATAAGGTTATTAAAAGAGTTACTAAAAGTTAGAACTTAGTTCTAACTCTATTTACTTTTTAAGAGCTGGCCGAAAGTAGGGATCAAAGCTAGTATAAAAGCTAGTTACTAAGTTAATATAAATCGATTAGATTAAATAATCAATATACTTACTAGTTAATTTAAATAAACTAGAAAAACTATATTTTTTCAAATTTATATTTTAAGCTATTAACTTATTTTCAATTTAAATTAACTACTTTTCGAAGAAGAAAGAGACTAATAATTATAAGAAGTTAATATTAATATTAATATCTAATTAATATATCTTTTATACTAATAGATCTTAACTATAAAACGAAATTAGAATAAAAGTTAGATTAGTATTTTTAGACTTAAATTAAAAGCTAATCTAAATATATAAATAAAATATAAACTTAAATTAGTTAGTCTATAATAGAGAGCTAAAAGAGATTATTTAAATAATTAAATTAATTAACTAATTAGTTTAACTAAACTAAAAATATATAGTTTATAATAATAATTAAATAAAATTACTATAGTTAAAATTATTAAATAATAACTTTAACTAAAAATAGTTAATAAAAGTATTTGATATTAATAGTCAAATAGTTAATTAAAGTATTAATATCAAATTAGTTTAAGTTTCAAAGTATTATAAAATTGAAAGGAACAAATTAGTTAATAAATTAGTAAAAGAAGTTATTAGTTTGAAACTAGATATTTATATAATTAACTATATTTATTTAGATATCTAGATTAAAACTATTAAAATTTAGAAATAGAAACTAGCTTTAGAAAAAACAATTAAATCTAAATTAGTTAAAAAACCTAATATTAATTATATTTCAATTTATAAATTAGCTTCTCGAAGTAAAATCTCGATTCTCTTTAATACTAAGCAAGTTACTACTAGCGCGTTTTACTAATTAAAACTTGGTTATAACTATATTAAAGCTTATTTATATTAACTAGAACTAGCAAGTGATAATAAATATAAATATAATAAAAAGAAAATATTAGAATATCTTTTAATTAATTACTAACTACTTGTTAACATTTGTTTAAAGCTAAAAGACAAGTTTAATATATACTATTTAAACCTATTTCTATTACTTGATATTAAACTTGAAATCAAAGTTAACTTAGAATTTATCTAAAAAACTAATATTTATATATAAAGATATTATTTAACTTAGTTAACTAATATTAATTAAATTGGAAAACCTTATAAATTATTATTATTAAATCTAATATTAGTCTAATACTAAATATTAATATTAATATTATTAATATTTAGTATTTAAACTAGTTTAAACTTAATTCTTTTTATTAATATTCAAGGTATTTTAAAGTGTTTTTAATTTATTTTAACTATTATTTCCTTAAAATTAAAACTAGACTTTTAATATCTCTTTATTATATATAGTATTATATATACTTAGACTTATATATACTTAGCTATTAATAGTATATTTACTAGTCAATCTACTATAGTCTTAAACTTATATAGGTCGTTAAAATAAATAAAAAAAAAACAATTTAATTAGTTTTAAAAGAAAGTTAATAAAAAGTTTTAATTAGTTTAAAGTTTAAAGAGTTATTAAAAGTTTTAATCTCTTTTAATATTAGTTCTATACTTTTTAAAATATTAAAGTTAGTTATAAAGATTTTATATAATATTATTTTAAATTATAATTTATCCTTTTAAATACTTTTAAAATTAAGAAGGTTTTTCTAAATATTAATCTTCTTAATTAAAAAATCGATTATATAAAAAAAAATTATAATTAATACTAAGTTCTTTTTATTAGATATATTAATAATAATTGAAATAACTAGTTTTTTAATCTTCTTAACTTTAAATATTTTATTAATAATATTATAAATAGTTAAAGTTAAGAAAATATTATAATATAATATAATATTATATATTAAGATAAATTAATTTAAAAGTTTAATTTTAAACTTAACTACTTTAAATTTAACTTGAATTATAATCTAGTTACTTAACTTTAAATTATCTAATATAATAATATTAATAAAGGAAACCTAGATTAGATTTTAAGTGATTTTAGTAATTTTAAATATTAAAGTTTTTAGAAGTACTAAAGTTATTAAAAGAGTTATTAAAAGAGTTATTAAAGATTGTTTTTATAATTTCAAAACTTTAGTTTATACTTTTATTTTCTAAATTATATATTCGAGATTATTAAGTTGAGAAACTAATTAGTTAATAACTTTTTTAACTTTTCTTAATTTAGTATAATCTCTAAATACTTCGATTAAATCTAGTATTTTACTTTATTATTTTTAAAAAGAAGTTAAAAAGTTAACTTTAATTAAAAGATTTAAAGCTTTAAAAATAAATAGTTAAATAGATTCTAAGTTAATTAATTAGTTAATAGTAATTTTCAGATTTTTATTAATTTATTCTACTAAGAATAAATTAGTATATTTAAATAAATAAAAAGAGATACTATTAAAACTAATTATAATATTTATAATAAGTCTAGTTAAAAAGTCTAAACTTATAATATTAGATAAATTAAATAAGTTGATATTAGAATTAAATCGAAAAGTTATAAATAAAGTTAATAATATAATAATATCTATAATAATATTAATAGTATTAATAACTAAAGAAGATAACTTAATAATTATTAAAATATTGAAAGTAGTTAAAAAGAAGATTATAAAAATAATATCTTAATTATTATTATTTAAAGTTAAAAGAGCTTCTATATTAATAAATATTAATATAATACTTTATTAAATATATTAATACTTTAAAAGTCTTTCTAGATTCAAGAAATATTTCTAATATCACTAATATTATTAATATTATCAAATATTAATTAAATTAATAATTTGAATTTAATTTATTGAAATTAATAAACTTAGTACTCGAAATTACTAGAATTAATAGCGACAATAATATAGAAATAATATAAAGGTATAAGTAAGCTAATTCGAATTCTAAAAGTATATTATATTAAATACTAGCCTTTTTTTATTAATATTTTTATTGTTTTAATGATTTTTTAATATTTTTATAATTTTTAAAGTTTTTAAATAAAAATTTCGAAAATATAAAATAAAAATCAACGAAATTGATAATAATAATAATATCTTAATAATAGATAGTTATATAATTAAATAGTTTAATTAGTTCGATTTATAGAAAAGTTATTTATTATATTTGATTTTGATTTAATAATTTTCGATAAAAAATTGTGTTTTTTTAATAAAAAATTATTTTAGTTAAAAAAGTTATTATTATATATTTAAAAATAGTTTCTTAGATTTAGAAGAGTTTTTAAAGTATTAATATATTTATTATAAAATATTATATTAATACTTATTAATATAAAAGTACTTTTAACTTTAAATAATAATAATTAAAATATTATTTCTATTATCTTCTTTTTAATTACTTCTAATACTTTTATAATTATTAAGTTATTATCTCTAGTTATTAATATTATTAATAATATTATAGATATTATTATATTACTAACTCTATTTTAATTAGTAAAATTATATTTTTAAAAAACGATTTTTTATTAAAAAAATATAATTTCTTATCGAAAATCATTAAATCAAAGTTGAATATAATAAATAACTCTTCTATAGATTAATTAAGTTAAGCCACTTAATTATATAACTATCTGTTACTAAAATATTATTATTATTATTAATTTCATAGATTTTTACTTTATATTTTGAAATTTTTATTTAAAAACCTTAAAAATTATAAAAATATTGAAAAACTATCAAATTAATAAAAATATTAATAAAAAGAGGTTAATACTTAATATAATATATTTCTATAGTTTGAACTAGTCTACTTGTATCTTAGTACCCTTTCTATATTATTGTTACTATTAATTCTAGTAATTCTAGATATTAAATTTATTAATTTTATTTTATTAAAGTTTAAATTACTGATTTAGTAATAATTAATAATATTAATAATTTTAATAATATTAGAAGAGTTTCTTTAGTTTATTAAAGCTTTTATAATATTAATATATTTATTTAAATATTATATTAATATTTATTAATATAACTACTCTTTTAACTTCTAATAATAATAATAATTAGGATATTACTTTAATTATTTTATTTTTGATTACTTTTAACTCTTTTATAATTATTAGATTATCTTTTTTAATTATTAATATTATTAATAATATTATAGATATTACTATATTACTAACTTTACTTATAACTTTTTAATTTAACTCTAATATTAATTTATTTAACCTTTCTAATATTATAAGTTTAGATCTTCTAATTAGATTTATTATAAATATTATAACTAGTTTTAGTAGTATCTTACTTTGTTTATTTAAATATACTAATCTATTCTTAATAAAACAGATTAATAAAAATCCGAGAATTAATAATAACTAATTAGTTAATTTAGAACTAGTTTAAGTATTTATTTATAAAGTTTTAGATCTTTTAATTAAAGTTAGTACTTTTACTTTTATCTAGAAATAATAAGATAAAATATTAGATTTAATCGAAGTATTTAAAGATTATATTAGATTAAGAAAGATTAAAAAAGTTATCAACTAATTAGCTTCTTAACTTAATAACCTCGAATATATAATTTAGAAGGTAGAAGTATAAGCTAAAGCTTTAAAACTATAAAAACAATTTTTAATAATCTTTCTAGTAACTCTCTTAGTAATTTTAATACTTTTAATAACTTTAATAATAAAAATTATTAAAATTATTTAAAATCTAGTCTAAGCTTTATTCGCTAATATTATTATATTAGGTAATTCAAAGTCAAGTGACTAGATTATAATTATAACTAAACCTAAAGTAGCTAAATTAAAAACTAAGTTTTTAAATCGATTTATTTTAATATATAATATTATATTATAATATAATATCTTCTTAGTTTTAATTATTTATAATATTATTAATAAGGCTTTTAAAGCTAAAAGAATTAAAAAGCTAGTTATTTCAATTATTATTAATATATCTAATAAGAAGAACTTAGTATTAATTATAATCCTCTTTTATATAATCGACTTTTTAATTAAGAAGGTTAATATTTAAAAAAACCTTTTTAATTTTAAAAGTATTTAAAAGAATAAATTTTAATTTAAAATAATATTATATAAAATCTTTATAATTAACTTTAATATTTTAAAAAATATAAAATTAATATTAAAAAAGATTAAAACTTTTAATAACTTTTTAAACTTTAAACTAATTAGAACTTTTTATTAACTCTCTTTTAAAATTAATTAGATTATTAAAAGAGTTAATTTAATAATAATCTCTTTTAAAACTATTAAGAAAGTTAAGAGATATATAAGGAACTAAGTTTATATTATTAGAATCTTAGTTAAAACTAAGAAACTATTAAATATAATAAAGTCAATTTAATATACTTATTATTAGAACTTTAAATATATAATCTAGTTTTACTAATATTAAATTAAATATAGTTTATACTTAGAACTTTATTTAACTTTTTAATATATTTATAATATTTATAATATTTATAAAAAGTTTTATTTATATTTAATTTTAAAATATATTAATTACTTTTAATTTTATATTAATAATTTAAAATTATATAAAGTATATAAAATAATAAAAAGAGTTACTTTTAATTTATAAATAATTAAAATATCTAAATATTATAAATAAATTTTAATAAAAGTTTACTAGAAATTAAATTAGCTCTTAAATTAATTATTAAATTAAAAATCAATTTATTAATAATCTAGAAACTTTAGATTATAACTAAAAACTAAAACTAATTAAATAATTAATTTATAATTTATATTAGTTTTAATTAGCTTCTAGTATTATATTAGAACTTTAAACCTTAAATCTTAATATATATTTTAAAGGTTTTAACTACTAGTATTATACTAATATCTAATAACTTGGATTCAGATCTATTAATAATATAACTAGGTTTAAATACTAATATATTTGAAATAGTTAATATCTATAATAAAACTAATTAAACTAAAGGTAATTTAAAAAAAATAATTAAAAGAAGTTTACTTTTAAAAGTTATTATAATTAACTTGTTTATTTTAAATGATTTTAATACTTATTACCTTTAATAGAATCTAGAGTTATCTAATACTTAAAAAAGAGTTTAATTAGTTAATTAGATTAAAGATAATAATTTAGAGTTACTTAATAATCTAAAAACTAAAATCTTTTTTTATAAAGTTAACTTTTTAATTTTAGATCTTACTTTTACTATTTTAAAGATAATAAAGTATATTAATAATTAGTAGATATTAGATAATCTAAGTTTAGATTATTTATTAATCTTTTTTATAATTAAAAATCTAAATTTAAATTAAAGTTATTTAAATTCCTTTTAGTTTTTTAATACTAAGAAAATTAACTAAGATCTATTTAAAGTTAGTTTGATTAATATAATTAATAAGAGTCTAGTTCTTAACTAATAATCTTTAAAGTTAATTAGAATTAGATTAACTTTTGAAATACTAATAATCAAGTTTTTAAAAGTTATTAATATTAAGTTAATAAAGCTAATTAGATTAATATCGAATATAATGATTTTGAAAATTAAACTGAAGTTATAAACTAAATTTTAATAAATCTTTAAACTTAAAAACCTTTGAAAAATAATATTAAGAGTTTAAAGAAATTAAGAAGATTACTCTTTAATTAGAAACTAGTATTTCTTAATTATTAAATATACTAAACAAAGTTACTAGAATACTTTCTTAGAAACTAAAGACTCGAAAATTATTTTTAAAGTATTTAGTTATACTAAAAGCTATTAAAGTCGAATATTATCTTCGATTTTCAATTAATTAACTTTTAAAGAAAAAGTAAATATATTAAAATCTACTTTATTTTTTTAACCTTTAATATTAATTAACTCTTCTTAGAATACTTATAAAGTCGATTCTTAGTTAAAACTAATAGTTAGTAAATTTAAAAAAGTTTATTTAATTAAAGTTAAAAGAAAAACTCTAGAATTTAATAAAATTAACTAGGAAATTATTAATAAAGTTTATTTAACTATCTTTAATTTATTTTATAAAGTTTATAATCTTCTTTTTAATTTTAACTACTATCTTACTTACTAGTAATAAGTAATTAGTATAATACTTAAAAAGCTAAAAAAGCTTAATTATTTAATTTTAAAAGCTTATAAGATTATTTTACTATTAAATTATTTTAGAAAGATTAATAAAAGGATATTAGTTAAAAAACTAGGTTATTTAATTAAAACTACTAGTTTTCTATATAACTTTTAAATTAGAAGTAGATTTAAAAAGTTTATAATTAATACTAGATTATTACTAATAATTAAAATCGAATAAGATTATATAGCTAAACTTAAAATATTAATTTTATTTCTTAATATTAAAGAGACTTTCGATTATATATTTAAGAACTAGTTACTAATGATTTTAAAAGAGTTTAAACTATCTTTTAATTTAATAAACTAGATTAGTTACTTTCTAGAAACTTAATAACTCTAACTAGCTTTTAATAATTAAATTAAACCTTTCTAACTAATTAATATTAATATTCTCTAAAGTAGCCTAATTAACTTAATTTTATTCTTAATTTATATTCAAGATCTTTTTTCAACTATTAACTATTTAATCTAATTTTATATAAATAATATTATATTAATAGCTAGTTTAACTAGTTTTAAAAAGAATTATTAAATTTTAGAAAAAGAGATTAATAAATTATACTCTTTTAGAATAACTAATAATATCGATTTTAACTTTGAGAAAACTAAACTAATTTACTTTTTCTTTAATAACTTAAAAGTTTATTTAATTGAATTACTAAATTAATAAGTTATATACCTTTCTAAACTAGTAAAGTAATTAGGAATTTAGTTTGATAATATCTTTAAATTTAAAAGTTATATTAGAATTCAAGTTAATTAAATTAAAATAATATTATTTCAAGTTAATTAGTTAATTAATATTTAAATTAGTTTATCTCTCTTTATTATATATTAATTATATATTATTTATATTATTAGTATCTTAAATTATAAATCTTTAATTTAATATAAAAAGTAAATTAATTTTAAAGTTTAACTTTAATTATTTTAAAATCTAACTCTTTATAAAATCTTAAAGGTTTTTAAAATTAATCTAAATTTAATTATAAATACTAAAGTTAGATTAATACTCTTTA
Source organism: Clarireedia paspali (assembly GCA_026225955.1). Classification (NCBI taxonomy): domain Eukaryota; kingdom Fungi; phylum Ascomycota; class Leotiomycetes; order Helotiales; family Rutstroemiaceae; genus Clarireedia; species Clarireedia paspali. The sequence goes on along the minus strand of JANGZZ010000277.1, from coordinate 24,618 downwards.
ATATTTATCTTATTAATATTAATTACTAATATACTCTCAAGTTATTTAAACTTTTAAAAAACTATCTAATTTATAAACTAATTTAAAAAAAGTATTTAAAAAGTTATTAAAAGTTATAAAGTTATTAAAAAAGTTATTAAAAAGGTTACTAGAAGTTAAAATTTAATTCTAATTCTATTTATCTTTTAAAAACTAGTTAGAAATATAGATCGAAGCTAGTATTGAAGCTAGCTACTAAACTAATATAAATCAATTAGATTAAGTAATTAATATATTTACTAATTAATCTAAATAAACTAGAAAAATTATAATCTTTTAAATTCCTATTTTAAGTAACTAGCTTATTTTTAATCTAAATTAACTACTTTTCAAAAGAGAATAAAGCTAATAATTATAAAGAGTTAATATTAATACTAGTATCTAATTAATATACCTTTTATATTAATAGATTATAATTATAAAATAGAATTAAAATAAAGATTAGATTAACTTTTTTAGACTTAAATTAAAAGTTAATCTAGATATATAAATAGAATATTAGTTTAAACTAACTAATATATAATAGAGAGTTAAAAGGAATTACTTAGATAATTAAATTAACTAGTTAGTTAACTTAGTTAAGCTAAAAATATATAGTTTATAATAATAATCAAGTAAAACTATAATATTTAAAATTACTAAATAATAACTTTAGTTAAAAATAATTAATAAGAATATTTAATACTAATAACTAAATAGTTAATAAAAATATTAGTATTAAATTAGTTTAAGTTCTAGAGTACTATAAAGTCGAAGAGAATAAATTAGTTAATAAATTAATAAAAAAAGCTACTAGTCTAGAACTAGATATTTATAAAACTAGTTTCGCTTATTTAAATATTTAAATTAAAGTTATTAAAATCTAAAAATAAGAACTAGTTTTAAAAAAAATAACTATAATAACTAAATCGAGATTAATTAAAAATCTTAAAGCTAATTATATATTAACTTATAAATTAACTTCTTGAAATAAAATCTCGATCCTCTTTAATACTAAGTAAGTTACTACTAGTATATTTTATTAATTAAAACTAAGTTATAATTATATTAAAACCTATTTATATCGATTAGATCTAATTAATAATAATAAATATAAATATAATAAAAAGAAAATACTAGAATATCTTTTATTTAGTTATTAACTATATATTAATATATATTTAAAATTAAAAGATAAGTTTAATATATATTATCTTAGTTTACCTCTATTACTTAATATTAAACTTGGAATTGAAGTTAACTTGGAATTTATCTAAGAAACTAATATTTATATATAAAGATATTACTTGATCTAGTTAGCTAATATTTAATAAATTGGAAATTATTATAAATTATTAAGTCTTAGACTAGCTTAATACTAGATATTAGTATTAATATTACTAATATTCAGTATTTAAACTAGTTTAAGCTTAATTCTTTTTATTAATATTCAAAGTGTTTTAAAGTTATTTTTATTATTATTTCCTTAAAATTAGAGCTAAACCTTTAATATCTCTTTATTATATATAAAATTATATATATTTAAACTTATATATATTTAGTTATTAATAGTATATTTACTAGCCGACCTACTATAGTCTCAGATTTATATAAGTTGTTAAAATAAATAAATAAATAAAAAATTAACTTTATTTACAACCTTTTAATTTAATTTTAATATTAACTTTTTTTTTTTTTTTTAATAATCTATATAAGTCTAAAATTATAATAGATTAATTAGTAAATATATTATTAATAGCTAGATATATATAAATTTAAATATATATAATATTATATATAATAAAGAGATACTAAAAGTTTAACTTTGATTTTAAAGAAATAATAATTAAAATAAATTAAAAACACTTTAAAATACTCTAAATATTAATGAAAAGAATTAAGTTTAAACTAATTTAAATATTAAATATTAGTGATATTAGTGTTAATATCTAGTATTAGATTAGTTTAAAACTTAATAATAATAATTTATAAATAAGTTCAATTTATTAAAAGTTAGTTAACTAGATTAAGTAATACTTTTATATATAAATATTAGTTTTTTAGATAAATTCTAGATTAACTTTAATTTCAAGTTTTATATTAAATAATAAAAGTAAATTAAAATAATATATATTAAGTTTATCTTTTAGTTTTAAATAAATATTAATAAATAATTAATAACTAAATAGAAAGTATTCTAGTATTTTCTTTTTATTATATTTATATTTATTATTATTAGCTAAATCTAGCTAATATAAATAAGCTTTTATATAATTATAGTTTAATTTTAACTAGTAAAATATATTAGTAATAATCTATTTAATATTAAAAGAGATTAAGATTTTACTTTAAAAAACTAATTTATATATTAAAATATAATTAGCTTTAAGTTTTTTAGTTAATTTAGATTTAATTATTTTTTCTAAAGCTAGTTTCTATTTCTAAATTTTAATAGCTTTGATTTAGATATCTAAATAAACGAAATTAGTTATATAATTATTTAGTTTTAAATTTTTTTTTTTTTTTTTTTTATTTATTTTAACAACTTATATAAGTCTAAGACTATAGTAGGTTAGCTAGTAGATATACTACTAGTAACTAAATATATATAAGTCTAAATATATACAATATTATATATAATAAAGAGATACTAAAAGTCTAATCTTAATTTTAAAGAAATAATAATAAAAATAAATTAAAAATATCTCGAATATTAATAAAAAGAATTAAGCTTAAACTAGTTTAAATATTGAATATTAGTAATATTAGTATTAGTATTCGATATTAGGCTAGTATTAGGTTTAATAGTAACAATTTATAAAGATTTCCAATTTATTAAATATTAGTTAACTAAGTTAGATAATACTTTTATATATAAATATTAGTTTCTTTGATAAATTCTAAGTTAATCTCAATTCTAGGTTTTATATTAAGTAATAGTAGTAGGCTAAAGTAATATATATTAAGTTTATCCTTTAGCTTCAAGCGAGTGTTAATAAGTAGTTAATAACTAAGTAGAAGATGTTTTAATATCTTCTTTTTACTATATTTATATTTATTATTATTAACTAAATCTAGTTAATATAAATAAGCTTTAATATAATTATAGTCTAGTTTTAATTAGTAAAATATATTAGTAGTAACTTATTTAGTATTAAAAGGAATCGAGATTTTATTTTAAGAAGCTAATTTATATATTATAATATAATTAACTTTAAGATCCTTAGCTAGTCTAGATTTAATTACTTTTTTTAAAGCTAGTTTCTATTTTTAGATTTTAATAACTTTGACTTAGATATCTAAATAAGTGAAGCTAGTTATATAAATATTCAGTTCTAGATTAGTTATTTCTTTCACTAATTTATTAACTAATTTATTCCCTTCGACTTTATAATACTCTAGAATCTAAACTAGTTTGATATTAATATCTTTATTGACTATTTGACTATTAGTATTAAATACTTTTATTAACTATTCTTAACTAAAGTTATTATTTAGTAATTTTAAATATTATAACCTTGTTTAATTATTATTATAAACTATATATTCTTAGTTTAACCGAGTTAATTAGCTAGTTAATTCGACTATTTAAATAACCTTTTCCAACTCTTTATTATATATTAGTTGATTTAAACTAATATTCTACTTATATATTCAAATTAGCTTTTGATTTAAATTTAAAAGTATTAATCTAACCTTTATTTTAATTTTACTTTATAATTATAATCTATCGATATAAAAGGTATATTAATTAGATACTAGTATTAATATTAACTCTCTATAATTATTAGTTTTATTCTCTTTCGAAAAGTAGTTAATTTAAATTGAAAATAAGCTAATAGTTTAAAATAGGAACTTAAAAGGTTATATCTTTTCTAATTTATCTAGGTTGATTAATAAGTATATTAATCGTTTAATCCGGTCGATTTATATTAGCTTAGTAGCTAGCTTCGGTATTAACTTCGATCCTCGCTTCTAGCTAGCCCTTAAAAGGTAAATAGGGTTGAAACTAAGCTCTAGCTCCTAGTAATCCTTTTAGTAACTCTTCTAATAATCCTATAACTCTTAGTAACTTGGCTCCTAATAACCTTATAACTCCTAGTACTCTTTCTAGAGTAACTTATAAATTGGGTGGTTTTTTAAGAGTTTAAGCAACTAGAGGGTATATTAGCGGTTAGCGCTAGTAAGACAGATATCAAGGGGTACTAGTACAGTTTCAGTATCTATAACTAAGCCTAGACTAGTCTTAAAAACCTTTAAGATTTTATAAAAAACTAAGTTTTAAAATAGTCAAAGTTAAACTTTAAAATTAGTTTATTCTTTATATTAAATTAGGGATCTGTAATCTGAGATACTAGTAATATAGACAATATATAGCTAATATATAGTAAAGAGAGATAAGCTAGTTTAAGTATTAGCTAGCTAGTTTACTTGAAGTAATACTATTTTAGCTTGATTAACTCGAATTCTAATATAACTTTTAAATTTAAAGATATTATTAAATTAAATTTTTAACTACTTTATTAATTTAAAAGAATATATAACTTATTAATTTAGTAATTTAACTAAATAACTTATTAAGTTATTAAAGAAAAAATAAATTAATTTAGTTTTCTTAAAATTAAAATTAATATTATTTATTATTTTAAAGAAATATAATTTATTAACTTCTTTTTTTAAGATTTAATAATTCTTTTTAAAACTAATTAAATTAACTATTAATATAATATTATTTATATAAAATTAAATTAAATAATTAATAATTAGAAAAAGGTCTTGAATATAAATTAAGAATAAAATTAAACTAATTAGATTACTTTAAAAGATATTAGTATTAATAAATTAAAAAGGTTTAATTTAATTATTAAAAGTTAATTAGAATTATTATGTTTCTAAAAAGTAATTAATCTAACTTATTAAATTAAAAAGTAATTTAAACTCTTTTAAAATTAATAGTAATTAATTCTTAAATATATAATCGAAAGCCTCTTTAATATTTAAAAATAAAACTAATATTTTAAAATTAACTATATAATTTTATTCGATTTTAATTATTAATAATAACTTGATATTAATTATAAACTTTTTAAATTAACTTCTAATTTAAGAGTTATATAGAAAGTTAATAGTTTTAATTAAATAGTTTAATCTTTTAATTAATATTCTTTTATTAACTTTATTAAAATAGTTTAATAATAAAATAACTTTATAAACTTTTAAAATTAAATAATTAAACTTTTTTAACTTTTTAAATATTATATTAATTACTTATTATTAGTAAATAAAATAATAACTAAAATTAAAAAGTAAATTATAAACTTTATAAAATAAGTTAAAAATAGTTAAATAAACTTTATTAATAATTTCCTAGTTTATTTTGTTAAGCTCTAAAGTTTTTTCTTTGATTTTAATTAAATAAACTCTTTTAAGTTTACTAGCTACTAGTTCTAGTTAAAAGTTGACTTTATAAATATCTTAAAAGAGATTAGTTAATATTAGGGGCTAGAGAAACAAAGTAGATTTTAAAATACTTACTTTTCCTTTAAAAGTTGATTAGTTGAAAATTAAAGGTAATATCTAACTTTAATAACTTTTAGTATAATTAAGTATTTTGAAAATAACTTTCAAGTTCTTAATCTCTAAAAAGGTATTCTAATAACTCTATTTAGTATATTTAATAATTGAAAAGTATTAATTCTAAACTAAAGAATAATTTTAACTTTAATTATCTTCTCTTTAAATTCTTAATATTAATTTTTAAAGAGTTTTAAGTTTAGAAGTCTATTAGGATTTAGCTTATAATTTTAACTTGATTTTCAGAATTACTATATTCGATGTTAACTTAATTAGTTATACTAGTTTGAAGCTAATAGCTTTTAAAAAGTCAATTATCAATACTTTAAAAATTAACTTAGTTCTAATTAGTTTAAAAGATTATTAATTGAGAACTAGGCTTTTATTAGCTAAATCAACTAAACTAACTTTAAATAGATCTTAATTAGTTTTCTTAATATTAAAAAACTAAAAAGGATTTAAATAACTTTAATTTAAACTTAGATTTTTAATTATAAAAAAGATTAATAAATAATCTGAACTTAAATCGTCTAGTATTTACTAGTTATCAATATACCTTATTATCTCTAAAGTAGTAAAAGTAAAGTCTAAGACTAAAAAGTTAATTTTATAAAAGAAAGTTTTAGTTCTTAGATTATTAAGTAACTCTAGATTATTATCTTTAATCTAGTTAACTAATCAGGCCTTTTTTTAAATATTAAGTAACTCTAAATCCTACTAAAGATAATATATATTAAAGTTCTTTAAAATAAACAAATTAATTATAATAGCTTTTAAAAGTAAGTTTCTTTCAACTATTTTTTTTAAATCGCTTTCAATTTAGTTAATCTTATTATAGATATTAACTATTTCAAGTATATTAATATTTAAGCTTAACTATATTATTAATAAGTCTGAATCCAAGTTATTAGATATTAATATAATATTAGTAATTAGAACTTTTAAAATATATATTAGAGTTTAAAGTTTGAAGTTTCAATATAATACTAAGAGTTGATTAAAGTTAATATAAATTATAAATTGACTATTTAACTAGTTTTAGTCTTTAGTTATAATCCAAGGTTTCTAGACTATTAATAAATCGATTTTTAACTTAATAACTAATTTAAGAGCTAATTTAGTTTTCAGTAAATTTTTATTAAGATTTATTTATAATATTTAGATATTCTAGCTATTTATAAGTTAAAACTAACCTTTTTAGTAACCTTATATACTTTATATAATTTCGAATTACTAATATAAGATTAGAAGTAATTAGTATACTTTAAAGTTAAATATAAATAGAGCTTCTTATAAATATTATAAATATTATAAATATATTACAAAGTTGAATAAAGTTTTGAATATAAACTATATTTAGACTAATATTAGTAAAACTAAGTTATATACTCAAAACCTTAATAGTAAGTATATTAAATTGATTTTATAATACTTAGTAGTTTCTTAACTTTAACTAAGATTCTAGTAATATAAACTTAGTTCCTTATATATTTTTCAACTTCCTTAATAGTCTTAAAAGAGACTATTACTAAACTAGCTTTTTTAATAATCTAGTTAACTTTGGAAAAAAATTAATAAAAGGTATTAATTAGTTTAAAGTTTAAAAAGCTATTAAAAGTTTTAATCTCTTCTAGTACTAGTTCTATATTTTCCAAGATATTAAAGTCGGTTATAAAGATTTTATATAATATTACTTTAAACTAAGATTTATCTTTTTAAATACTTTTAAAATTAAAAAGGTTTTTCTAAATATTAACCTTTTTAATTAAAAAGTCGATTATATAAAAGAGAGTTATAATTAATACTAAGTTCTTCTTATTAGATATATTAGTAATAACTAAGATAACTAGCTCTTTAACTCTTTTAACTTTAAAAACCTTATTAATAATATTATAAGTAGTTAAAGCTAAGAAGATATTATAGTATAATATAATATTATATATTAAAATAAATTAATTTAAAGGCTTAACTTTAGACTTAGCTACTTTAAATTTAATTATAACTATAATTCAGTTATTTAACTTTAAATCACTTGATATAATAATATTAATGAAAGAAGTCTAAACTAGATTTTAAACTATTTTAGTGATTTTTAATAAAAAGATTACTAGAAATATTAGAGTTACTAGAAGGGTTACTAAGAGGGTTATTAAAAGTTATTTTTATAGTTTCAAGGTTTTAGCCTAGTTTTCTATCTTCTAAGTTATATATTCGAGGTTATTAAATTAAGAAGCTAATTAGTTAATAACTTTTTTAATCTTTCTTAATATAGTATAGTCTCTAAACACTTTGATAAAGTCTAGTATTTTACTTTATTATTTTTAAGAAGAAGTTAAAAAGTTAGTTTTAATTAAAAGATCTAAAGCTTCGAAAATAAGTAGTTAAGTAGATTCTAGGTTAACTAATTAGTTAGTAGTAATTTTCAAGTTTTTATTAATCTATTCTATTAAAAAGAAGTTAGTATATTTAAGTAAATAGAGAGAAATACTATTAAAACTAGTTATAATATTTATAATAAGTCTAACTAGAGGGTTCAAGTTTATAATATTAGAAAAGCTAAATAAATCGATATTAGAATTAAATCGAAGAGTTGTAAGTAAGGTTAGTAATATAATAATATCTATAGTATTATTAATAGTATTAATAACTAGGGGAGATAACTTGATAACAGTTAAAGTGCTAGAAATAATTAAAAACAAAGTAGTCGAGATAATTTTTTTTTTTTTTTTTTATTTATTTTAATATCCTTTTTAAGTCTGAGACTATAATAGGATAGTTAGTAGCTAGTTTTTTTTTTTTTTTTTTTTTTTTATTTATTTTAACGACCTATATAAGTCTAAGACTATAGTAGGTCGGCTAGTAGATATACTATTAGTAGCTAGGTATATAAAGGTCTAAATATATACAATACTATATATAGTGAAGAGATATTGAGGGTCTAGCTCTAATTTTAAAGAAATAACAATTAAAATAATCCTAAAACACTTTGAATATTAGTGAAAAGAATTAAACTTAAACTAATTTAAATAATAAATATTAGTGATATTAGTGTTAATATCCGATATTAAGCTAGTTTGAGACTTAATAATAATAATTTATAAATAATTCTAATTTATTAAAAGTCAGCTAACTAGGTTAGATAATATCTTTATATATAAATACTAGTTTCTTAGATAAATTCCAGGCTAACTTCAATTCTAGGTTTTGTATTAAGTAGTAGAAGTAAACTAAGATAGTATATATTAAACTTATCTTTTAGTTTTAAACGTATATTAGTATATAGCTAGTAGCTAAGTAGGAGGTATTTTAGTATCTCCTTTTTATTATATTTATACTTATTATTATTAACTAAGCCTAGTTAATATAAATAAGCTTTGATATAATTATAGCCTAGTTTAAGCTGGTAAAATATACTAATAGTGGTCTATTTAGTATCAAAGGGGATCGAGATTTTATTTCGGGAAGCTAATTTATAGGTTAAAGTATAATTAGTTTTTTGTTTTTTAGCTAGTCTCGATTTAGTTGTTTTTTCCAAAGCTAGTTCTTATTTCTAAATCTTAATAGCTTTGATCTAGATATCTAAATAAACAAAGTTAGTTTTATAAATATCTAGTTTTAGACTAGTAACTTCTTTTATTAATTTATTAACTAGTTTGTTCTTTTCGACTTTGTAGTATTTCGAGACTTAAGCTAATTTAATACTAGTACCTTTATTAACTATTTAGCGACTAGTATTAAATACTTTTATTAGTTATTCTTAGTTAAAGTTATTACTTAGTAATTTTAAATATTATAACTTTACTTGATTATTATTATAAACTATATATTCTTAGTTGGATCAGGTTAGCTAACTAGTTAATTCGACTATTTAAGTGACCTCTTCTAGCTCTCTATTATATACTAGCTAGTTTAGACTAATATTCTATTTATATACTTAGATTAACTCTTGATTTAAGTCTAAAAGTACTAATCTAACCTCTATTCTAGTTCTGCTTTGTAGTTGCAATCTGTTGGTATAAAAGGTATATTGATTAGATACTAATATTAATATTAGCTCTTTATGATTATTAGCTTTATTCTTCTTCGAAAAGTAGTTGATTTAGATTGAAAATAAGCTAGTAGTCTAAGATAAGAATTTGAAGGGTTATAGTTTTTCTAGTTTATCTAGATTGACTAGCAAGTGTATTGATTGTTTAATCTAATCGATTTATATTAGTCTAGTAACTAGCTTCGGTGCTAGCTTCGATCCCTGCTTCTAGCTAGCTTTTAGAAAGTAAATAGGGCTAGAACTGAGTTTTAGTTCCCAGTAACCCTTTTAGTAATTTTCCTAGTAATCTTGTAACTTCTAGTGATCTTCTAAATACTTTTCCTAAATTAGTTTATAAATTAGATGGTTTTTTGAGAGTTTAAGCGATTGGAAGGTGTATTAGCGATTAATACTAGTAAGACGGATATCAGAGGGTATTAGTATAGCTTTAGTATCTATAACTAGCCCCGGACTAGTTTTAAAAACCTCTAAGATTTTATAAAGAGCTAGGTTTTAAAGTAGTCGAAGTTAAGTTTTAAAATTAACTTGTTCTTTATACTAGATTAGGGATTTGTAGTCTGAGATACTAATAATATAAGCGATGTATAGCTATTGTATAATAAAGGGGGATAAGCTAGTTTAAGTATTAACTAGCTAGTTAACTTGAAATAGTATTATTTTAGTTTAATTAACTTGAATTCCAATATAACTTTTAAATTTAAAGGTATTATCGAGCTAGATTCCTAACTACTTTACTAGTTTAGAGAGGTGTATAACTTGCTAATTCGGTAATTTAACTGAATAGACCCTTGAGTTATTAGAAAAGAAGTAGATTAGCTTGGTTTTTTCAAGGTTAAAATCGATACTATTTATTGTTCTAAGTGAATATAACTTATTAGCCTCTCTTTTCAAGGTTTGATAATTCTTTTTAAAACTAGTCGAACTAACTGTTAACGTAATATCGTTTATATAAGACTAGACTAAGTAGCTAATAATTAGAAAGAGATCTTGAATATAAATCAAGAATAAAATCGGACTAATTAAACTACTTTAAAAGATACTAGTATTAATAAGCTAGAAGGGCTTAATTTAGTTGTTAAAAGCTAGCTAGAGTTGCTAAGCTTCTAAAAAGTAGTTAACCTAATTTATTAAACTAAGAGGTAGTTTCAACTCTTTTAAAATTATTAGTAGCTAGTTTTTAGATATATAATCGAAAGCCCTTTTAATATCTAGAAATAAAACCAATGTTTTAAGATTAACTATATAATCTTATTCGATTTTAGTTATTAATAATAACTCGGTATCAACTATAGACTTTTTAAGTTAACTTCCAATTTAAAAGTTATATAATAAGCTAATAGTCTCGATTAAATAGTTTAATCTCTTTACTAATATCCTCTTACTAATCTTTCTAAAGTAGTTAAGTAGTAAGATAACTTTATAAACTTTTAAAATTAAATAATTAAACTTTTTTAGCTTTTTAAGTATTATACTAGTTACTTGTTGCTAGTAAGTTAGATAATAGCTAAAATTGAGAAGTAGGCTATAAACTTTATAGAATAAGTTAAGAACAACTAAATAAACTTTGTTAATAATTTCCTAGCTAATTCTATTAAGCTCTAGGGTTTTTCTTTTGACTTTAATCGAATAGGCTTTTTCAAGTTTACTAATTGCTAGTTCTAGCTAGGGGTCGACTTTATAAGTATCCTAAGAGGAGCTAGTCAATATAAGTGGTTAGAGGAATAAGGAAGACTTTAAAACACTCGCTTTTCCTTCGAAAATTGATTAGTTGGAAATTAAAGGTAATATCTAGCTTTAGTAGCTTTTAGTATAACTAAATACTTTAAAAATTAACTTCGAGTCTTTAGTCTCTAAGAAGGTATTCTAATAACTCTGTTTAGTATATTTAATAGCTGAAAAGTACTAGTTCTGAGCTAAAGAGTAGTTTTAACTTTAACTATCTTTTCTTTAAACTTTTAATATTGATTTTCGGAGGGTTTTAAGTTTAGAGGTCTACTAAGGTTTAGCTTGTAACTTCGGCTTGATTTTCGGAATCGCTATATTCGATACTGACCTAATTAGTTTTACTAGCTCGAAGTTAATAGCTTCTAAAAACTTAGTTATCAATACTTTAAAAGTTAACTTAGTTCTAACTAGCTTTGAGGGTTGTTGATTAAGAACTAAGCTCTTTTTAGTTAAATCGACCAGACTAACTTTAAACAAGTCCCAATTAGCTTTCTTAATATTAAAAAGCTGAAAGGGATTTAAGTAGCTTTGATTTGAGCTTAGATTTTTAATTGTAAAAAAGATTAGTAAGTGATTTAAGCTTATATTATCTAGTACTTACTAGTTATCAATATACCTTACTACTCTTATAGTAGTAAGAGTAAGGTCTAAAACTAAAAAGCTAGTTTTATAAAAGAAGGTTTTAGTTCTTAGATTATTAAGTAACTCCAAGTTATTATCTTTGATCTAGTTAACTAATCAGGCCCTTCTTTAAGTATCAGGTGACTCTAAGTCCTACCAAAGGTAGTATATATTAAAGTTATTTAAAATAAGTGAATTAGCTACAATATCCTTTATAAAAAAGCTTCTTTCGACTATTTTCTTTAAATCACTCTCGGTTTAGCTAGTCTCGTTATAAATATTAACTATTTTAAATATATTGATCTCTAAGCCTAGTTGTATTATTAGTAAATCTGAATCCAAGTTATTAGACGCTAATATAATATTAGTAGCGAGAACTTTTGAAATATATATTAAGGTTCAAAGTTTAAAGTTCTAGTATAGTATTAGTAGCTGATTGAAGTTAGTATAAGTTATAAACCAGCTATTTAGCTAGTTTTGGTCCTCGACTATAATCCAAGGTTTCTGGACTATTAATAAGTCGATTTTTAACTTAATAGCTAACTTAAGAGTTAATTTAATCTCTGGTAAACTTTTGTTAAAGTTCACTTATAATACTTAGATATCCTAGCTATTTATAAGCTAAAACTAACCTTTTTAGTAGCTTTATATACCTTATACAATTTCGAATCGCTAGTATAAGATTGAGAGCAGTTAATATACCTTAAAGTTAAGTACAAACAAAGCTTCTTATAAATATTATAGATATTATAAATATATTAGAAGGTTAGATAAGGTTCTGAATATAGATTATATTTAACTTAGCAGCGACAAAATTAAATTATATACTTAAAGCTTTAACAACAGGTATATTAAGTTGACTTTGCTATATTCAATAGCTTCTTAGCTTTAACTAAGATTCTAGCAATATAAACTCGGTTCTTTATATACTTCTCGACTTCCTTAATAGTTTTAAAAGAGACTACTACTAAACTAGCTCTTTTAGTAACCTAGTTAGCTTTAGAAGATAACTAATAAGAGGTTCCGATTAGTTTAAAGTTCAAAGAGCTATTAAAGATTTTAATCTCTTTTAATACTAGTTCTATATCTTCTAGAGTATTAAAGTCGGCTATAAGGATCCTATATAATACTACTTTAAATTAAAGTTTATCTTTTTAAATACTTTTAAAATTAAGAAGATTTTTCTAAATATCAATCTTTTTAATTAAGAAATTAGTTGTATAAAAGAGGATTATAGTTAGTACTAGGTTTTTCTTATTAGATATACTAGTAATAGTCGAAATAACTGGCCCTTTAACTCTTTTAGCCTCAAAAGCCTTATTAATAGTATTACAAGTAGCTAAAGCTAAGAAGGTATTATAGTATAATATAGTATTATATATTAGAATAAGTCGGTTTAAGGGCTTAGCTTTAGGCTTAGCTGCTTTAGATTTAATTATAACTATAGTCTAGTTACCTGACTTTAGATCACCTAACGCCGCGATATTAGCAAAGCTAGTCCGAGCCGGATTTTAAACGATTTTAGTGATTTTAGGTGCCGGGGTCACTAGAAGTACTGAGGTCACTAGGAGGGTTGTTAAGAGGGTTATTAAGGGCTGTTTTTACGGTTTCAGGGCTTTAGCCTGGTTTTCTATCTTCCAGGTTATATATTTAAGATTATTGAGTTAAGAAACTAATTAGTCAGTAACTTTTTTAACCTTTCCTAATATAGTATAGTTTCTAAACACTTCGATTAAGTCTAGTATTTTACCTTATTGTTCCTAGAAAGAAGCTAAAGTACTAGCCTTAATTAAAAGATTTAAAGCTTCAAAGATAAGTAGTTAAATAGATTCTAGGTTAGCTAATTAGTTAATAATGATTTTCAGATTTTTATTAATCCGTTCTATAGAAAAGGAGTTAGTATATTTTAATAAACAGAGTAAGATACTACTAAAGCTAGTTATAGTATTTATAGTAAGTCTAGCTAAGAGGTCCAAACTTATAATATCAGAAAGGCTAGATAAGTCGATATTAAAGTTAAATCAAAGGGTTATAGGTAGAATTAGCAATATAATAATATCTATAGTATTATTAATAGTATTAATAACTAGGAAAGAAGACCTAATAATAGTTAGTATATTGGAGATAGTCAGAAAGAAGATAGTCAAGATAATATCCTAGTTATTATTATTGTTATTGAAGGTTGAAAGAGTAGCTATATTGATAAGTATCAATATAATACTTAAATAAGTGTTTTGACTTTACAAAAGCTTTAGTAGGCTAAAGAAACCCTTCTAGTATCACTAGAATCACTAATATCGTTAATTATTACTAAATTAATAATTTGAGCTTAATAAAACAAAATTAGTAAACTTAGTGCTTAGAATCACTAAAATCAACAGCGACAACAATATAGTAGTAGTACAAAGGTGCAAGTAGGCTAGTTCGAACTATAGAAGCGTATTACACTTAAATACTAACTTCTTTTTATTAATATTTTTATTGTTTTGTAATTTTTTAATATTTTTATAATTTTTAAGGTTTTTTAATGAAAATTTCGAAAATATAAAGTAAAAATCGACGAAATCAACAGCAACAACGATATCTCGGTAGCGGATAGTCGTACAGCTAGGCGGCCTAGCTGGTTCGATCTGCAGAAAAGTTATTTATCGTATTCGACTTTGATCCGATGATTTTCGATAAGAAATCGCGTTTTTTCGATGAAAAATCATTTTGGCCGAAAAAGTTGAATTTTGTTAACAGCTAGTTCACTAGCAGCTTAGTATATTTTAAGGTCTAATTATATATAATACCGAATATAGTTAGTTATATTGAGGGTCTAGCCTTATTTGAAAGAAAAAACAAAGTTCTTTGTTAAGTGAAAGAACTAGCTAATTGGATAAGTCTAAATATATAATTTTTCGCTAAAAGGGTATTGGGAGTTCGAAAACTCCTAGTTCGATATATTACTACTATGTCATCAAACCGAGGACTATTTTGATCGATTTGATTAGTCGGGGTAATATCCCAGTTATTATTATTATTGTTAGAGGTTGAGGGGGTAACCATATTGATAAGTATTAATATAGCACTTTAATAAGTGTATTGATACCTCAAAAGCCCTCCTGGTTCACTAATATCACTTAGTATCACTAATATCGTTAAATATTAGCTAAATTAGTGATTTGAGCTTAATAAAACGAAATTAGTAAACTTAGTAGCTAGAATTACTGGAATCAACAGCGACAACAATATAGTAGTAATAGGAAGATGCAAGTAAGCTAGTTCGAACTATAGAAGTATATTGTACTTAGTACTAGCCTCTTTTTATTGATATTTTTATTGTTTTGTTGATTTTTTAATATTTTTATGATTTTTGAGGTTTTTCAATAAAAATTTCGAAAATATAGAGTAAAAATCAATAAAATTGATAACAATAACAATATCTTAGTAGCGGATAGTTGTATAGCTAAGCAGCCTAGCTAGTTCGATCTATAGACAAGTTATTTATTATATTCGACTTTAATCCGATGATTTTCGATAAGAAATCGCGTTTTTTCGATAAAAAATTATTTTAGCTAAAAAAGTTGTCTAATTATAGTTTTAAATTAGTAACTTCTTTTACTAATCTATTAACTAATTTATTCTCTTCGACTTTATAATACTTTAAAACTTAAGTTAATTTAATATTAATATCTTTATTAACTATTTTGTTATTAATATTAAATATCTTTATTAATTGTTTTTAATTAAAGTTATTATTTAATAATTTTAAATATTATAACTTTATTTAATTATTATTATAAACTATATATTCTTAACTAAGCTAAGTTAACTAACTAGCTAATTTAACTATTTAAATAATCTCTTCTAACTCTTTATTATAGATTAACTAATTTAAACTTATATTCTATTTATATATTTAGATTAACTCTTAATTTAAATTTAAAAAAGTTAATCTAATTTCTATTCTAATTTTATTTTATAGTTAAAATCTATTAATATAAAAAGTATATTAATTAGATATCAATATTAATACTAACCTTTTATAATTATTAGTTTTATTCTTTTTCGAAAAGTAATTAATTTAGATTGAAAATAAACTAATTACTTAAAATAAAAATTTAAAAGATTATAACTTTTCTAAAATATTTAAATTAACTAATAAGTATATTAATTACTTAATCTAGTTAATTTATATTAGCTTAGTAGTTAGCTTCAATACTAGTTTCGATCCTTGCTTCTAATTAACTTTTAGAAAGTAAATAAAGTTGAAACTAAGTTTTAACTTCTAATAAATCTTTTAATAACTTTATAACTTTTAATAACCTTTTTAAAGTAATTAATAAATTAAGTAGTTTTTTAAAAGTTTAAGTAATTAGAAAGTATATTAGCGATTAATATTAATAAGATAGATATTAAAGAGTATTAAAATAGTTTTAATATTTATAACTAAACTTGAACTAGTTTTGAAAATCTTTAGAATTTTATAAAGAGTTAAGTTTTAAAATAATTAAAGTTAGACTTTAAAATTAGTTTACTTTTTATATTAAATTAGAAACTTATAATCTAAGATACTAATAATATAGATAATATATAACTAATATATAATAAAGGTAGATAAATTAATTTAAATACTAATTAACTAATTAGTTTAAAATAATATTATTTTAGTTTAATTAACTTGAATTCTAATATAACTTTTAAATTTAAAGATATTATTAAACTAAATTCCTAGTTATTTTACTAACTTAAAAAAGTATATAACTTACTAATTTAGTAATTTAACTAAATATACCTTTAAGTTATTAGAAAAGAAGTAGATTAGTTTAGTTTTCTTAAAGTTAAAATCGATATTATTTATTATTTTAAAGGAATATAGTTTATTAGCTTCTCTTTTCAAAGTTTAATAGTTCTTTTTAAAACTAATTAAACTAATTACTAATATAATATCGTTTATATAAAACTAGATTAAATAGCTAATAATTAGAAAGAGATCTTGAATATAAATTAAAAATAAAATCAAACTAATTAAATTACTTTAAAGGATATTAATATTAATAAACTAAAAGAGTTTAATTTAATTATTAAAAGTTAGTTAAAGTTATTAAGTTTCTAAAAAATAATTAATCTAGTTAATTAAATTAAATAGTAATTTAAACTCTTTTAAAATAATTAATAGTTAATTCTTAGATATATAATCGAAAGTTTTTTTAATATTTAGAAATAAAACTAATATTTTAAAATTAATTATATAATTTTACTTAATTTTAATTATTAGTAATAATTTAGTATTAATTATAAACTTTTTAAACTAACTTCTAATTTAAAAGCTATATAATAAGTTAGTAATTTTAACTAAATAATTTAATCTCTTTATTAATATTCTCTTATTAACTTTCTTAAAATAGTTAAATAGTAAAATAATTTTATAAACTTTTGAAATTAAATAATCAAACTTTTTTAGCTTTTTAAATATTATACTAATTACTTATTATTAGTAAGTAAAGTAGTAATTAAAATTAAGGAAAAAGTTATAAACTTTATAAAATAAATTAAGAATAATTAAATAAACTTTATTAATAATTTTCTAATTAATTCTATTAAATTTAAAAGTTTTCCCTTTAATTTTAATTAAATAAATCTTTTTAAATTTACTAATTATTAGTTCTAATCAAAAGTTAATTTTATAAATATCTTAGAGAAAACTAGTTAATATTAAGAGTTAAAAGAATAAAGTTAACTTTAAAATATTTATTTTTTCTTCGAAAATTAATTAATTAGAAATCGAAGATAATATTTAACTTTAGTAGCTTTTAGTATAATTAAATACTTTGAAAATAGCTTTTAAATTCTTAATTTTTAAGAAGATATTCTAATAACTTTATTTAATATATTTAATAACTAAAAAGTATTAGTTTCTAATTAAAAAATAGTTTTCTTAATTTCTTTAAGTTTTTAATATTACTTTTTAAAAGATTTTAAATTTAAAAGTTTGTTAGAGTTTAATTTATAGTTTTAACTTAATTTTCGAAATTACTATATTCGATATTAATTTTATTAATTATATTAGTTTAAAGCTAATAGTTTTTAAAAACTTAGTTATTAATATTTTAAAAGTTAACTTAGTTCTAATTAACTTTAAAAGTTATTAATTAAGAATTAGACTTTTATTAATTAAATTAATTAGATTAACTTTAAATAGATTTTAATTAGTTTTCTTAATATTAAAAAACTAAAAAAAGTTTAAATAGTTTTAATTTAAACTTAGATTTTTAATTATAAAAAAGATTAGTAAATAATCTAAATTTAAATTATCTAGTATTTATTAATTATTAATATATCTTATTATCTTTAAAGTAATAAAAATAAAGTTTAAAATTAAAAAGTTAACTTTATAAAAGAAGATTTTAGTTTTTAAATTATTAAATAACTTTAAATTATTATTCTTAATTTAATAAACTAATTAAATCTCTTTTTAAATATCAAGTAACTTTAAGTTCTATTAAAGATAATATATATTGAAATCTTTTAAAATAAATAAATTAATTATAATAGTTTTTAAAAACAAGTTTTTTTTAATTATTTTTTTTAAATTATTTTCTATTTAACTAGTCTTATTATAAATATTAATTATTTTAAGTATATTAATTTCTAAATCTAATTATATTATTAATAAGTTTAAATCTAAGTTATTAAATACTAGTATAATATTAGTAATTAGAACTTTTGAAATATATATTAAAGTTTAAGATTTGAAGTTCTAATATAATATTAAAAGTTGATTAAAGTTAATATAAATTATAAATTAACTATTTAATTAGTTTTAGTTTTTAGTTATAATCTAAGATTTCTAAACTATTAATAAATCGATTTTTAATTTAATAGTTAATTTAAAAACTAATTTAATTTTTAATAAACTTTTATTAAAATTTATTTATAATATTTAGATATCTTAACTATTTATAAACTAAAATTAATTCTTTTTATTACTTTATATACTTTATATAATTTTAAGTTACTAATATAAAATTGAAAGTAGTTAATATATTTTAAAATTAAATATAAATAAAGCTTTTTATAAATATTATAAATATTATAAATATATTAAGAAGTTAGATATAGTTCTAAATATAAACTATATTTAATTTAATAATAATAGAACTAAATTATATATTTAAAGCTTTAATAGTAAATATATTAAATTAACTTTATTATATTTAATAGCTTTTTAATTTTAATTAAGATTTTTATAATATAAACTTGATTTTTTATATACTTTTCAACTTCTTTAATAATCTTAAAAAAGATTATTACTAATTTAACTCTTTTAATAACTTGATTAGTTTTGAAAGAAAGTTAATAAAGAGTTCTAATTAAATTAAAGTTTAAAAAGTTATTAAAAATCTTAATCTCTTTTAATACTAATTTTTATCTTCTAAAGTATTAAAGTTAGTTATAAAGATTTTATATAATATTATTTTAAACTAAAGTTTATTCTTTTAAATACTTTTAAAATTAAAAAGGTTTTTTTAAATATTAATCTTCTTAATTAAAAAGTTAGTTATATAAAGAGAGATTATAATTAGTATTAAGTTTTTTTTATTAGATATATTAATAATAATTGAAATAATTAGCCTTTTAATCTTTTTAGTTTTAAAAGTTTTATTAATAGTATTATAAGTAATTAAAGTTAAGAAAGTATTATAATATAATATAATATTATATACTAAAATAAGATAATTTAAAAACTTGATTTTAAACTTAGTTACTTTAAGTTTAATTATAATAATAGTCTAATTATTTAACTTTAAGTTATCTAATATAATAATATTAATAAAAGAAGTTTAAACCGGATTTTAAATAATTTTAATAATTTTTATTATTAAAGTTACTAAGAGTATTAAAGTTATTAAAAGCTCTAGAGTTATTAAAAAGGTTACTAAAAGTTATTTTTATAATTTTAAAGTTTTAATTTAAACTTCTATTTTCTAAGTTATATATTCAAAATTGTTAAATTAAAAAGCTAATTAATTAATAACTTTTTTAATTTTTTCTAATTTAATATAATCTCTAAATATTTTGATAAAGTTTAGTATTTTACTTTATTATTTTTAAAAAGAAGCTAGAAAGCTAGTTTTAATTAAAAGATTAAGAACTTTATAAATAAAGATTTAAATAGATTCTAAGTTAATTAATTAATTAGAAGTGATTTTCAGATTTTTATTAATTTATTTTATTAAGAATAAAATAATATATTTAAATAAATAAAGTAAAATATTATTAAAACTAATTATAATATTTATAATAGATTTAATAAAAAGGTTTAAACTTATAATATTAGATAAACTAAATAAATCGATATTAGAGTTAAATTAAAAGATTATAAATAAAGTTAATAATATAATAATATCTATAATATTATTAATAGTATTAATAACTAGAGATAATAATCTAATAAATATAAAAGTACTAAAAGTAATTAAAAAGAAAGTTATAAAAGTAATATTTTAATTATTATTATTTAAAGTAAAGAGTACTTCTATATTAATAAATATTAATATAGTATTTTAATAAATATATTAATATCTTAAAAGTCCTTCTATATTTAATAAATTATTTTAAATTATTAATATTATTAAATATTAACTAAATCTATAATTTAAATTTAATTTAATAAAATTAATAAACTTAATAGTTAAAATTATTAGAATCAATAATAATAATAATATAGAAATAATATAAAAGTATAAATAAACTAATTTAAGTTATAAAAATATCTTAATTAAAACTAAGAAGTTATTAAATATAGTAAAGTCAATTTAATATTTAAAATATTAGGGTTTTAAGTATATAATCTAGTTTTATTATTATTAAGCTAAATATAATTTATACTTAGAACTATATTCAACTTTTTAATATATTTATAGTATTTATAATATTTATAAGAAACTTTATTTATACTTAGTTTTAAAGTATATTAACTACTTCTAATCTTATATTAGTAACTTAAAATTATATAAAGTATATAAAGTAATAAAAAGGATTACTTTTAATTTATAAATAGTTAAAATATCTAAGTATTATAAATAAATCTTAATAAAAGTTTATTAAAGACTAAATTAGCTTTTAAGTTAATTATTAAATTAAAAATCAACTTATTAATAATTTAAGAACTCTAGATTATAACTAAAAACTAAAACTAGTTAAATAGTTAATTTATAACTTATATTAGTTTTAATTAATTCTTAGTATTATACTAGAATTTTAAACCTTGAACTTTAATATATATTTTAAAAGTTTTAATTACTAGTATTATACTAGTATTTAATAATTTGGATTTAGATTTACTAATAATCTAACTAAACTTAGAGATTAATATACTTGAAATAGTTAATATTTATAATAAGACTAACTAAGCTAAAAGTAATTTAAGAAAAATAATTGAAAGAAGTTTTTTTTTAAAGAATATTATAATTAATTCGTTTATTTTAAATAACTTTAATATATATTACCTTTAATAGAATTTAGAGTTACTTAATATTTAAAAAGAGGTTTAATTAGTTAACTAGATTAAAGAGAATAATCTAAAGTTACTTAATAATCTAAATATTAAAATCTTTTTTTATAAAGCTAGTTTTTTAGTTTTAAACTTTATTTTTACTACTTTAAGAATAGTAAAGTATATTAATAACTAGTAAATACTAGATAATCTAAATTCAAATTATTTACTAATCTTTTTTATAATTAGAAATCTAAATTCAAATTAAAGCTATTTAAATTCTCTTTAACTTTTTAATATTAAGAAAACTAACTAAGATCTATTTAAAGTTATTTTAATTAATCTAACTAAAAAGAGTTTAATTCTTAATTAATAATTCTTTAAACTAACTAGAATTAAAATAATTTTTAAAATATTAATAATTAAGTTCTTAAAAGTTATTAGCTTTAAACTAGTATAACTAATTAAACTAATATTAAATATAATGATTTTGAAAATCAAGCTAAAACTATAAGTTAAACTCTAATAAACTTTTAAATTTAAAACCCTTTGAAAATCAATATTAAAAGTTTAAAGAAAAGATAATTAAAGTTTAAATTATTTTTTAACTCGGAATTACTATTTTTCAATTATTAAATATATAAAACAAAGTTATTAGAATATCTTCTTAAAGATTAAAAATCTAAAAACTATTTTCAAAGTATTTAGTTATATTAAAAGTTATATTAGTTAGATATTACTCTTAATCTTTAACTAATCAACTTTTAAAGAAAAAACAAGTATTTTAAAATTAACTTTATTTCTCTAACCTTTAATATTAATTAACCTTTTTTAAAATATTTATAAAGTTAACTTTTAATTAGAACTAATAACTAATAAACTTAAAAGAGCTTGTTTAATTAAAGTTAAAGAGAAAATCTTGAGACTTAATAAAATTAACTAGAATATTATTAATAAAACTTATTTAACTATTTTTAATCTATTTTATAAAGTTTATAACTTACTTCTTAATTTTAATTATTATTTAATTTACTAATAACAAACAATTAGCATGATATTTAAAAAGTTAAAAAAATTTAATTATTTAATTTTAAAAACTTATAAAGTTATTTTACTATTAAATTACTTTAAGAAGGTTAATAAAAGAATATTAACTAAGAGATTAAGTTATTTAACTAAGATTATTAACTTTCTATATAGCTCTTAAATTAAAAGTTAACTTAAAAAGTTTATAATTAATATTAGACTAATTTTAAGAAATAAAATTAAATAAAATTATATAACTAAATTTAAAATATTAATCTTATTCCTTAATATTAAAAGAGCCTTTGATTATATATTTAAGAATTAGTTACTAATAATTTTAAAAGAGTTTAAATTACTATTTAGTTTAATTAACTAAGTTAACTACTTTTTAGAAGTTTAGTAACTCTAGTTAGCTTTTAATAGTTAAATTAAACTCTTCTAATCTATTAATACTAAGATTCTTTAAAATAGTCTAATTAACTTGATTTTATTCTTGATTTATATTTAAGATCTCTTTTTAACTATTAACTATTTAATCTAGTTTTATATAAACGATATTATATTAATAGTTAATTTAACTAGTTTTAAAAAGAACTATTAAACTTTAGAAAGAGAAGCTAATAAGTTATATTCCTTTAAAATAATAAATAGTATTAAATTTAACTTTAAGAAAACTAAATTAATTTACTTCTTTTCTAGTAACTTAGAAGTTTATTTAGTTAAATTATTAAATTAGTAAGTTATATATCTCTCTAAATTAGTGAAGTAGCTAGAAATTTAATTTGATAATATCTTTAAATTTAAAAGTTATATTAGAATTCGAGTTAGTTAAACTAAAACAATATTATTTCAAGTTAATTAGTTAGCTAATATTTAAACTAGCTTATCTTCTTTTATTATATAATAATTATATATTGTTTATATTATTAGTATTTTAGATTATAAGTCTTTAATTTAATATAAAGAGTAAGTTAATTTTAAAGCTTAACTTTAACTATTTTAAAACTTAACTTTTTATAAAATTTTAAAGGTTTTTAAGATTAATTTAGAATTAACTATAAATACTAAAGTTATATTAATACTCTTTAATATCTATCTTATTAATATTAATTACTAATATATACTCTAATTATTTAAACTTATAAAAAACTACTTAATTTATTAGTTATTTTAAAAAAATTACTAAAAATTATAAAGTTACTAAAAGAGATATTAAGAGAGTTACTAAGAGTTATAAAGTTATTAAAAAGGTTACTAGAAATTAAAACTTAGTTTTAACTCTATTTACTTTTTAAGAGTTAATTGAAAGCAAAGATCAAAGTTAATACTAAAGCTAACTATTAAGTTAATATAAATTAACTAGATTAAATAATTAATATACTTACTAATTAATCTAAATAAATTAGAAAAACTATAGTCTTTTAAATTCCTATTTTAAATAACTAGTTTATTTTTAATCTAAATTAGCTACTTTTCAAAAAAAAAGAAGATTAATAATTATAAAGAGTTAATAATAATGTTAATATCTAATTAATATACTTTTTATATTAATAGATTGTAACTATAAAACAAAATTAGAATAAAAGTTAGATTAATATTTTTAAATTCAAACTAAAAGCTAATTTAAATATATAAATAGAATATTAGTTTAAATCAACTAGTATATAATAGAGAGTTAGAAAGGATTATTTAAATAGTCGAATTAATTAACTAGTTAGCTTAATCTAACTAAGAATATATAGTTTATAATAATAACTAAACTAGATTACTATAATTAAAAATACTAAATAATAACTTTAATTAAAAATAACTAATAAAAGTATTTAATACTAATAGCTAAATAGTTAATAAAGATATTAATATTAAATTAACTTAAGTTTTAGAGTATTATAAAGTCAAAAAGAATAAACTAGTTAATAAATTAATAAAAGAAACTATTAGTTTAAAACTAGATATTTATAAAACTAGTTTTATTTATTTAAATATTTAAATTAAAGCTATTAAAGTTTAAAACTAAGTATTAATTTTAGAAAAAGTAACTAAATTAAAACTAGTTAAAAAATAAAAGATTAATTATATTTTAATTTATAAATTAGTTTTTTAAAATAAAATCTCGATCTCTTTT
>JANGZZ010000276.1:0-35212 GCA_026225955.1 Clarireedia paspali | reverse complement strand
CTGGGCTGGTTATTAGTACTATCACCTCATTTTTGCAGGTGGTGATATGTTTACTGGCTGCTGGGATTGAGGGCTGTTTTTATCCCCTTCTTCCTTGCATAACTTATTGGGTCTTTGCAGGCAGGGTAGAGAATAGGGAGGCGAATGAGGCTGGTGAGCTTTGCGGTGCCGGTTGGAGTGAAGATGTGAGCTGAAGGGTTCGTTCGATTTGATCAGGCCACTTTTCTCCCATGCTATATTCACTGCTGTTTTTTGTTTTTTTTTTCAGCCGTTGTATGTACGAGCACAGAGGTGATGATCTCGGGGAGTTGGTACGGGTAGGTAGAGGCAGAGGTAGGTAGGTAAGTGAATAAAAGGATGTGCATCGCCATGTTTGCGGTAAGTTATTTTTCTTTCTTTCACTCACATCATTCTCAATCCGATCTTTCGCATAGCCACTACAGATACAGCAAGTGGTAAAGTAAAGGATATCTTCAACACTCTCAATCATTGTTTTGAACGGGCAACAACACGCAGCTCTAACTCTCTAATAACCTTCCAACACATCTTCGAATAAGCAACATTCCTAAGAACAACCCACCATGGCTCCAGCTTCAGATGAAGTTGGCACCGAGAGCATCTCTCCATTTGGGATTGCTCGAGCAACTATCACCGAAAAACCCCTCTCAGATGAGGAAGTCAAGAAATACGATGCATATTTCAGCGCCAGCTTGTATCTCTGCCTCGGTATGATATATCTAAGAGATAACCCTCTTCTTCGACAGCCACTAGCCAAAGAACATCTGAAAGCTCGCATTCTGGGTCATTGGGGCTCGGACGCGGGGCAGAGTTTTACTTGGCTGCATTTTAATCGGCTAATTAAGAAGTATGATTTGAACTCGTTGTTTGTAAGTGTGCTCCTTCTTAGGATGATATGATGGGAAAGCTGCCCTTTTGGCTGCATTAATTTGAGCAATGCTGATATGATGTTGTCTTAGATCTCTGGGCCGGGACATGGTGCTCCGGCTGTGCTGGCTAATGCTTATCTTGAGGGGACTTATTCTGAGGTTTATCCGGATAAGGCTGAGGATGAGGAGGGCATGCAGAAGTTCTTTAAGCAGTTTTCCTTCCCTAATGGTATTGGGAGTCACGTAAAACATCACTATTCTGACTACCAATGCAACTGCTAACAATACCAGGCCACTCCGGAAACCCCAGGCAGTATCCATGAGGGAGGAGAATTGGGGTACTCAATATCCCATGCTTTTGGCACCGTTTTCGACAACCCTGATCTCATCACGTTGACCATGGTCGGAGATGGTGAGGCTGAGACTGGACCTTTGGCAACTGCCTGGCATTCAACCAAGTTCCTCAATCCCATCACTGACGGTGCTGTTCTCCCTGTCTTGCACCTCAACGGCTACAAAATCAACAACCCTACCATTCTTTCACGGATCAGTCACAAGGAATTGGAGTCATTATTTGTTGGTTATGGTTGGACACCATATTTCGTTGAGGGAAGCGACTTGGAGAGTATGCACCAGGCTATGGCAGCCACTCTGGAACATTGCGTGAATGAGATCCGTAAGTACCAGAAACAAGCACGGGAATCCGGAAAGCCTTTCCGTCCACGCTGGCCTATGGTTGTACTTCGAAGTCCTAAAGGCTGGACTGGTCCGAGAAAGATTGACGGCAAGTTGTTGGAGGGCTTCTGGCGCTCTCATCAAGTCCCAATTACAGATGCCGGAACGAATCCAGCCAATCTTAAGATTCTGGAGTCGTGGATGCGCAGCTATAAGCCTGACGAAGTTTTCGACAAACAGGGTAAACTGATACCGGAATTGAAAGAACTTGCTCCTGTTGGAAATGCTCGTATGAGTGCGAATCCGGTTGGAAATGGTGGGTTACTTCGCAAACCACTCAATATCCCGGATTTCCGCAAATACGCATTGGAGAACATCAATCCTGGTATTAGCTCTCTTCCAAGTATGTCCAACATGGCAAAGCTTCTTCATGATGTTGTTGCGAAGAACATGCATACTTTCAGAGTTTTCGGACCTGATGAGACAGAGTCGAATAAACTTGGGGAGATCTACAAGGCTGGAAAGAAAGTTTGGATGGCTGAAACAATCGAGGATGATGAGGATGGCGGAAACTTGGCGTTCTATGGAAGAGTGATGGAGATACTCAGTGAGCATACATGCGAGGGATGGCTAGAAGGATATATCCTTTCCGGTCGCCACGGCCTCCTCAACAGCTACGAGCCCTTCGTCCACGTGATCGACTCCATGGTCAATCAGCACTGCAAATGGATCGAAAAATGCAACGAAATCGAATGGCGAGTCAAAATCTCCTCTCTCAACATTCTCCTCACCGCAACCGTCTGGCGCCAAAGCCACAACGGCTTCTCCCACGAAGACCCCGGCTTCCTCGACGTCATCGCCAACAAAAGCCCCGAAGTCGTGCGCATCTACCTCCCCCCCGACGGCAACTGTCTCCTCTCTGTCACCGACCACTGTCTCCGCAGCACTAACTACGTCAACTGCATCGTCGCGGACAAGCAAGAACATTTGCAGTACCTTTCCATGGACGACGCCCTCGCGCACTGCACCAAAGGCCTCGGCATCTGGGACTGGGCCTCCAACGACCAAGGTCACGAACCCGACGTCATCATGGCATCGTGCGGTGACGTCGCTACGCTGGAATCCCTAGCTGGTACTGCCCTTCTTCGTGAATATCTCCCCGAGCTCAAAGTCCGCTTCGTCAACGTCGTCGACCTGTTTAAACTCATCCATCAATCTGACCACCCGCACGGTCTCAAAGACACAGAGTGGGTCTCCCTGTTTACTGCTGACCGGCCCATTATTTTCAATTTCCACAGCTACCCGTGGTTGATCCACCGCTTGACGTATAAGCGCCCGGGACAGGGGAATATTCATGTGAAAGGGTATCGCGAGAAGGGAAATATCGATACCCCGCTGGTGTTGGCGATTCGCAATCAGACGGATCGGTATAGTTTAGCGATGGACGCGATTGATCGGGTCGGAGATCGGTTGGGGAACAGGGCCGCGGGGGTTAGGGAGAAGTTGTTGAATATGCAGATTAGAGCGAAGGAAGAGGCGTTTGAGATGGGTGTGGATCCAGTAGTGGTGAGGGATTGGAGGTGGCCTTATCCAAGGGAGTAGGGGTGCTAGTATGGAGGGAGAAAAGGGTAGCGGGGGAGGGATTTGAATATTCGAGCGTGCTGCTAAGGTTTGGACGCCTTTTTTTGTTATGCTTTTTCTTGGCTGAGAACGTTTTTGCCCGCTGCGGTGTACGAGGAATCGAAAAGAAAGCCGGGATTATGAATAAAGAATACATGGTTTTTGATATCAAACCCATCAATCAATCACCTTTTCATCAAAACCAAGAAGCGAAGAACAACTGCTCGGTGGGCTTCCTCAATTCATGATGTGTGTTTCTAATTTCTAGTTTCCCATTAGAAAAGCGCAGCTGCGAGGTTAGGGTTGGGGTTGTGGTAATATTGCAATCTTGCGTTATCTAGTCATGATGATAGAGGTTTGTTTCTTCAACTATAATGGTTGGCTAGCGCGCCCTGGATAGATAGATAGGTATAGTACTTGTAGAAATATTTGTGGTTGGGAGGGGAGAGGGTTCTCCTGCCGGGAAGCGGGTTATACGGACAGGAGGGGCTGTGAATTAACCTGACTGCTTTGATTGATCTCGGCGAGGAATTACAGTATGTGAGGAGAGAAGAGGAGAAGAGGTAAGTAGGGTCACGCTTTAAACTTTGAATATAAGATTGAAATCGACAACTTTGATACCGGAGTAGAGAGGAGAGCGAAGGAAGGAAGATGGGAAAGAAGCTTTTAGATGAAGTATTCTTGGGGTGCGGAATAATTAGGGGGGTGGAGGGGTTGATTATAGGATGGGGTTCTATTATTCGGCTACTTGAGGGTTTTGAAAGAACGAGATAGCATAGGATGGGGTAAGTGGGAATAGGATAAACGGGGCAGGCTAGAATGAAGTGAAATAGTGTTGAGGCTTGCTAGGCCAATACAGGCCCAATAGGCCTGAAGGGCACAATATAGGCCTGAAGGAGGCAATATAGGCCTGAAGGAGGAGGCAATGTTAGAATAGGCCTATATATAGGCCATATACCAACACTGTAGCGATCCCCGAAGGGCTATAAATAAGGGGTCCTTTACCACTGTAAAATAGAGCAGAACAGTTGAATCAAGCACAAGCAATCCTAAGTTACTATTCTTACTTTTACCTTTAACTCCATTTAAGCCTACAGGCACTATTCTACATGTCAATCTGCTGTAACCCTCAACAAATAGAATTACTGGATAATACCAAAAAATAATCTGCCAGAAGTGGTGATTGGGTAACACAATAGCTGAGGTATATCGGTCCATATGATGGTTGGAGAAATTTAAAGAAAATTAGAGATATATGTGCAATTTAGAGATAGATATTGAAGACAGAGTAAGTTATGTTCCTCCTTTTCGGTCATGATCCTTGTGCTGGCTCCATTTTGATAGGATAGTATAAGGGTGTGATGGATGATGGTAATGATAGTTTGAGTAGACGTATGAAGTGTAAAGGTATATCGATGGGTGTACATGTGGCTGTGGTGATGGACCGAGGTGGATGGTTCATTAGAACTTCGGATCTGCAAAGAAAGGTGAGAGTCAACATTTGTCTTGCGGAATAGTATGTATGAAACGAATGATGACTGGAGGTGCGTAAATAGAGCACCCTGCAGAAGTGTAAATGCCTTGGCTGTCGCTGTGTCTAACAATCGAGATGCTCGTACATGCAAAGTTACGGCGATGTGATGGTTCATCACTTCGTCTCATTTCTCTCTTGGCCGCTCGGGACAGGTCGTTGGATACTTCAATGCAGAATTGGTCATTGAAGAATGTGATGGAGTGAAGAATTTTACACGTATACCACCTGTTCTTCCTACAGTTCCTGAGATATTGAATGCGGGCTAAAGGCGTAGCAATGTGATATTCTTCACCGTTGCCTAGTGTATACTTCAAAACCCCTTGTGATGGTGGGATAGAGCGGCGGCACACGCAATGCACTTCTGCAGGCCGGATTGAAAGATATATCCCGGAGTGTGTATGTGGCTCCTCTGCATGACATGCATCCGGAGATCATGTGGTGGGGGGGGGGGGGGGGGGGGGCTAGCAGAGATTGTCCTCGATTCCTGACAACTGGCTAGGGAAGGAGAAGCGGCCCGAGACCATAGTGAAGGGTACATGTAGGTACGTGATGAGATGAGGGGTAGGCTTTATGGTTGTATGAGACGTTAGTGACTTGGTGATATGATGACAGATGATATTTTTTTATGTGAGGGGTGGAAGAAGAGATAATAAAACGGGTGGGGAGTGAGAAAGGGAAGAGATGAAAGAGAAAAAGAGAAGGGGAAAGCAGTGTGAGGATGGTTTCTGGATGGATGCGATTTCGTATATGCATAAGAAAGGTGTACACATACCGGCAACGAAGCTGAGGAAGACAATATCGATGTCAGATTTCACACTTGTTTGATAGAAAGAGATGACAGCACCTGCATAACTAGCACAAGATACATGATCGGATACGTACTTTACAGCAAGTACCGTATCTTATTAAAAGATATCCATAAAGACTCGAATTCCTACAACACACTCATCTCATCGAGCCAAAAAATCAAAATCAAAATAATAAAGTAAAAAGTAAAAAGTAAGAAATAAAAAATAAAAAATAAATACCATGACCATCAACCCCAAATGGAAACAAACAACAGACAAGGATATGCTACAACTATGCGGCGCATGGTCGAGGTGTTGCGATGACGATTGTGATCAACATCTACTTCCACAACCGTTGCCGATAAGCGTCAAATGCCTGCTAGATACTTCCCGGAAGGAAATACCCGAGGTATATCTAGTGATTGTGTGAGTGGTATGATGTGAAAATTCCAAAAGTGACGCCACTTCTAGAGAAGTGATAATTACGGCTCATAGTTGATTTCACATATTGCCCGGTACATGTGACTGGCATATGAACTGGTGTGGTCGAGTAAATGGCCAGTCAATACGTTCTATTCATTCGTATATGCGCACCCGATCTGCAAAAAGGGGCAAGGTTTCAAGAGTATGACGCAAGCTACGCAGTCAGTAGCCTCAGTCCATTGACTTTAGCTGATTCGTTTCGTTTAATCGGCGAGGACGTTTCTGTAGGAGAGGGGAATATTACCGCGTGTATGCTACTGAGTGTGCATTTGAGGTAGGTGGTACAGAACAGGAGACATATAAGAGTAAAAAGCCCCGTTATTTATTCAAGTTTCGTGTTCACCTGTTTGAAGTTGTGGTGGAGTATCTCCTTCGTGTGTCCTACGACTTCCTCCTCCTTGATTGCCTTCTGATAGAGTTAACATGCTTCCTCGCAAGAATATACCTGGTATTCTACCGCCATGATATTCCCCCCTCATCTCGCCTATTGCAACATATACATATAATTCAAGAATTAACAGATTAAGTGAACACGAAAAACATAAGAAAGCTATAACCCTCGAAATCAAGTTCACCGAATCACCAGTATCTCAAGCCCAAAAGTACCCCTAAGTACTTTGATTACCACAACTCCATAGGCTCATTGTAATCGTATTTTCTCCTCGAAGCTAGCGATTCTATCGGTTTCTCGTAGCGATGCTTCTTAATTTGTCCCGGGATTTCTGGCGAAATATATGGCTTGATGAACCATTTTTGCTATTGATCGTCTACATCATTGCCTCCTACGCTACGTTTCGCCTCCTGATGAGGGACATCTTCTGCATTAAAATATTTAACATGTGAAGCATGCTTTTGTCGTTCTCTTGCAAGCTCTTCCTGCGCTGCTTGAAGCTGCTGAATATGAGGCCTATTGATACGGTATTGATACAGTACTGCATGTAAAGTAAATAGCATGCAAAGTAAATACTTTAAGGAAACCTCGATAGACACATCGAGGATAAAACAAGGAAGATAGATAGTTTAATGAACTCAACTCTTTACACACTCATATTTCGAACCCGCCTGTGCCACCTATCAGCTTCCATTGAAGTCAAGGATATGGCGCATCGGGGTGGATAACAAGTCGGACTAAGATGTGCTATCGCATTAATATTATTGCTTGGCCTCCTGCTGTGCATAGGGTAGTGAAGACTGAGATGTTGACTAGAATTTGGGACTTGGCCTGATCTCTAGCTTATTGTATTTCCTCCTAAGCTCTGTAGGCTTTTGATGTTTAAATTTAACGAAATTGGCGTTTTAGGAGTAATAGGGGGAAGCTCAAAGTGTGGAAGGTCGTTGTTCCTGTTCGTGCTCAATTTGATACGCTTTCCTTTCTGTGAAGACACATGCTGCTGGGGAAACATGGGCGTAGTAGGAGATTTATTTCTTACAAAAGAACGATTTGGCCGATGTCTATATTCTACGTAGTATGGATATTGGTAATGAGGAGGATTCTCAATAGCATGAAGACTCGAATTCGGTGTGAGAAAGAAAATCCCGACACCCATCAGATTAGGAATTTCTACAGAGAAGAGACAATAGGAAGGAGTAGGCGATATTCCGCGAAGATGGTGTCTTTTATCGTTGTGCTGTAACTGAAGGACGAAAGGTTCTATTGTATGTAGGTTTCTGTATAAACCTCATATGCAATACAATCTAGCAATGGCACTGCAAGCAAGTTTGAAAGGGTGGTATGTGGCACTTCTATTCTACCATTTTAAGATCATATCGTATGATCATGAGTCTAGATGGCACACTAAATCCCATTTTTGTTCATCAGGGAGCATAGCTGGAGAATACCTGCCGCCTATCACATCCAGGCATCATGAACGGATTGACACACCCACCGTGATCAGATGATAAAGCCTATCAGATCTACTTTCGACTCCCCGCAAATACAGAGTAACCTTGCGAGCGTATCCCGACGAAAAGCTCCCGAAATTATAATGCTTGATCTTCGCGGCCATTGATGGTATGGTCGCGCATCCTCTCACTCACCTGTTGATTCCAATGCAGAAACAGTATACATACACCTGCGAGATGTTGTAACATCGCGCACACACTCACGATAAGTTGTCTAAACTCCAATGGGAGGCCACTCGAATCCAGCCTTCTCTCATTACTTCGAACGATTTCGGTTTCCAGCTAGCATCTCGACTCCAACTTAACCTCATTCTTCCTTTCACGTCTTCATCTGCTTTACGTCTCCATCTGCCCTCACTTCTTCATCTCTCAACTCCTCTTTCCTTTCACTCCCGTACTACTATCTCGAGTACTACTCAACCACCACTCTATCACCACCATATGCACAACCATGGCTAGCCATCCCGCCGTCCCAAACGTCATATTCATAGTCACCACCCTTTCTTCCGGTCCCTTGAACCCAGTCCTTATCGCAACAACTGCATCCCGTTTCACAAATGAGCCCTTACCATCCAAACAAGTTGGATACTTTTCCACCAACGCGTCAGTAGGTACCCCGAACTTCTCGTATATCTCCCCCACCCACTTGCACGTGCCTACTGCATAGAAGGTTCTCGTGTAGGGCGAGCAAATCAACCAGGCTAGAATGAACATCGTCGGTCGCATTGTTAGGATCTGGAGTCCATTAGTCACTTCTTCATGCTTATATGAGGCAAAAAGTAAGGGGTCAACAAACAGAGCCTGCCCATCCCCATGTCCTAATCGTCCAGACTCTGTGTGCC
This sequence comes from Clarireedia paspali, assembly GCA_026225955.1. NCBI lineage: Eukaryota > Fungi > Ascomycota > Leotiomycetes > Helotiales > Rutstroemiaceae > Clarireedia > Clarireedia paspali. The sequence goes on along the minus strand of JANGZZ010000276.1, from coordinate 26,481 downwards.
TGATAATCTTTCTTCCATGCAGTACGCCAAGCCCTCCACATCGAGTAGAAGACCATGGGCCCAAGAGTGTAAATCCAGATGACCGTTTCGATAGTGCCACCAAACGAGGCGTGGGATATACCCATTCCAGCTTTAATCGATGGCGTGTTAGTTTACGAATTAAAATATAATGCAGATAGGCAGGTATAAATGAAGAGCGTGACAGCGATAAAGAAATTCTACCACAGACCTGTATTCCCAGCCACAAGAAGCAAAAACAAGATCCTTCCAGACCAGCGATGAGCAGCCCTATACTTCCTCCTTAAAGCCGGGACGAACTGCAAAGGCAGGAGCATGCCTGCTGCTGTAGTTGCTCACGTCAATATGGAGTGCTGCATAGTCGCTTCCGCAGGGATAGAATACATACGCAAAACACACCATAAATGAAATAACTTAGCCCATCCTAGCCAGCTTCCCTGGGTGAAGACTAGAGTTTCACTGGGAGAGGAAAAAGATGAGCGGCCGGTAACGAGCCAAGAATGTTGAGAGAAGGAGAATACGGCGAAGACGACAGGGAAGAGGAGGAATAGGGTAAATGATAGTGGACGTGTGAAGCCTAGTCTAGACGCCATGCTCTTTGGCGGGGAAGTAAAGCGATGGTGAAGAGAGATAGTAGTTAAGATGTTGACTTTTGATTAACTGGTGGAGATTGTATAATAATGTCTGTACGTATAAAGAGCACGTTGCTCGGTTGGGAAAGCGATGCAAGTGGGGCGCCAGATTATGATTCTGACACAACGGGAGTATTTGCTGGTGGGGAATTCGGAATTGATCGTTCTAGTTGATTTTGCTAAGTACGCAAGTTGGATATCGAAGAGGCAGCAATAAATGTGGAGTAGACGAGGCTGGGGATGGCTGGTACAAGATGTACGGTTTGACGCCTCAAAACGTGTTGATGATGTCACCCACGATCAATTGACTGCCGGGCAAAGACAGTAAGGCGGTTACTGCATACACAGTCCGACGCGTATAACGGTGAATCGTAAGGGTTATTTGTGTCCATGGTCGTTTGTAAGAAGATATATCATTAATCTTAGAAGCCCCCTAAATATGACACCAATCTAGCCACGTCAAAGCCCCGCTTCAACCGGCGCTTGTTTTCCTGTCCGCTTTTCCCAAACTCCTGCCCAACCAATGCCAGTGTGCGTATCATATATTCGTTACTTCTTAAATCAACCTCATTGAAGTCTTCTCAAGAGCTTTCTTTGACCTTGCCGCAGGTAGAACAACTCCACCATTGGGTTTCCATCCTTGTGGAACACCGTGAACATGTCCACAACTGAGGTTCTGGTTTTGCCTGCCTCGCCACCGCAGCTTTCCTTTGCGCATCCCGGGTAATTTGGTTTGTGACGCTATCAGGCCGCTCTGTGGTACATGCGTCGCAACAGAGGAATTCAATTGGATTGTGGAGTGTGCATATCTCACATGTCCACCCTGTTAGTGCTGGAACTGGGGGTGCGGTGTTTTGTGCTGGTGATGGCTTGGGAGGTTCTTTTGTGGTTGTCTTTCCTTTTTTGTTCGAATTTTCGAAAACCAAGCGACTTATATGAGATGGACGCTGTCCGGTCGTTCCCAGACCTATAGAACTTATATTAGGATGAGAAGGTCGTCGGGTCGAAGACAGAGGGTGCCTAAATGGTTCATCAATAGCCTCTGGGCCAAGGTTGCCGCCACCGTTGCCTGTAGGGTTTTGCGCAGAAGGAGCAATATAGAGATCTCCATATTCTTTCTTCTGGTCCTCTTGAACAAGTTCCCACATGGCTTGAGCAATGGCTGCTTCGTTGGCTTCGTCTTCTTCTGCCTGTGTTTTGAACCCATTTTGTGTCGCTTGATCTGCTAGATCCTTGATCTCCTTATTATTCATCTTTGTTTCACCACAACCTTTCAATACGGTGTTGCGTCGCTCGATCGCATCCACAATGACTTTTCGAATATCCGTGCCATATGGTACTGCACGACCTCCAAGTTTCTGCCCAGATCCGGCAGACATAACTTGTCTTTTCTCGGCCGCAATACGAGCAAGCCGTCGAGCCTCATGTCGTGGCACTCGTCGTCCGCCCAATCTTTTACCATCTGACAAGAATCCTTCGCCGGTGTAACCTTTAGAAAGTAGGCCTTCGTATTCTTTCCGCAACTGATCCCACATAGCGTGAAATTGCTGGTTATGAGGACCGATTTCGTTGTGGCACAATTCGTGAAGCATCGTGTCAACTACTTGTTCCAGAGGCAGAAATTGATTCTTGTCGCCAGGGTATCTTAGCCGTAGACATATCTTCTGGCCTCTGTTTTCGTTGATACCTATCAGAATTAACATCCTCCACCTCAGCATTAGCGAATGTCGAAAATACCTAGGAGATTCTGTTGATCTGGGTAGAATTCAGCCAAAGTACCAACCCTCCAGCTCCGTGCCCTCATGATGGGTTTAACTAGAGAAGCTATCTTTCTTAAAGTATGAAGCGCCTCATCTCCGCGCCCCATTTTCCCTAGATGTGAATATGCAGATATCAAAGCATCACGCTCCTGGAAACTAGACATGATGCCGACAATAAGGAAAGAAGGGAGGGTAGAACAAAACTCGATGTGCCGCGCAGGGACTCCAAATAAATCCTGAGAACAGAGTGAGATATATCAGAAAACAAAAGCTTCTCTAGAACATTCGAAATGAACAGCTCCTACGAGACTTCTTGATCTCTATTGTAATCAAGAAGGCAAATTATTGGCAGGGCTGACATATCGAATTCCGAAACGTGCAATCGAGACTACCTGAAAGTTTTTGAAGGATGATTGCAGAGAAGGCGCAAAAAGCTATCCATGCGTTCATTCCGCATGAACCGAACAGGCTTTCCGAGCCCCCACCCCCACACTTCGAGCTTCTCCAAAGTCGTGTGAGATATCATCAATATTCACAACAACCTCATACGAACATAATTCCAAGATGTCTGCAGATGACCAAGCCTTTCTAGATGTTGTAAGAAGTTACCATATTCATACAAACATTTGTATATCTACTGACTGCATGATTTGATAGCTATCTTCAGTACCAAACGACATAAAACGATACTCTAATGATGTCGCTGATTATGTCGAGAAGCACATAGATAAAGTCGCCGCCTCAATAAGAGTGTCACTGGCCTCTGCATCATGGATACCTCCATCTGCACGACCAACCCCGCCTCCGCGACCGATGATACACACACCTCAATCTGTCTATACCCGCGTTGAACAATGGGTGCTAAAGAACAAGCTTCTCACCGGGGCTATCGTCGTATTGCTTGGTGGAACCACATATTATATCGTCAAAAAGAAGTCAAATTACCGCAAGAAGCGTAGAGCCAAGCGCGCTGTGTCTGGTGCTAGGACTGAAGTCGTTGTCATTGCTGGATCCCAATCAGAAGCAATAACGAGATCGATCTCTTTGGACTTAGAGCGCAGGGGCTTTATTGTTTTTATAGTATGCAATACGATAGAAGAGGAAGTTATGGTTCAAAATGAGTCACGACCAGATATTAAACCGTTAATGATGGATATTGTGGACGTAAGTCTCCATCACAGTCCATCGCGATTCTCAGAAAACTGACCTGGTTCCAGCCGTCGAGCGCTTCTGCCGCGATCGAGAGATTTACGGCCTTTCTTCAAGCACCGCATTCTCCTTTCCCTGGCGGAAAGCAACATCATTTGGTTTTCCGTTCTCTTGTTTTAATACCGTCTCTCACCTACCCCTCATCTCCAATCGCCACCTTATCTGCGTCTACGCTATCAGATCTTCTCAATACCCGGCTCCTCAACCCAATTCTCACACTGCAAAACTTCTTACCTTTACTATCTAAACTTCCATTTTCGGCAAAAGCCGGTAGCCAAAGTCACTTGATACATACGCCTAAACCCTCCGTTCTCATCTTAACTCCAACCATCATCCCATCCCTATCCCCCTCATTCCATGCCCCCGAATCCGCCACAACAGCCTTTTTAAACACCTTCACTCAAATCCTCAGCTCCGAACTCTCGCCCCTCTCCATCCCCGTCGTCCACCTCAAGCTCGGTACCTTCGACTTCTCCTTCTTCGCCCCCAAAAACCAACTCCAATCCCAACGTAACCACTCCCGCTCCCCCTCCGAAGAATGGGATCCCACCTCCCGCAACCTCTATTCCCGGAACTATACCACTCTCAACAGCGGAAACGTCGGGCACGCGATGGGCTGCGGGTCTGTAGGCGGAAGCCACGGTAAAGGCAGCTCACTACGCGAACTGAACAATGCTGTCTTTGACGCTATGGAGAGGAAGAAAAGTGGAGTGGTGCGGGTGGGCATGGGAAGTAGTATCTACGGGTTCATAGGGACATGGGTACCACGAGGCTTGGTAGGATGGATGATGGGCGTTAGGCAGTACAAAGGCGAAGATGATGTTCAGGGGAGACAAAATGGAAGCGTATACGGAAGCGGAGGCGGAAGCGGAGGCGATAGTGTAAGCGCAGGGTCGAGTGGGAGTTTGTCAGGGAGGCTGACGCCCGAAAGCGATGGGCTGGGTAGTAGTAGAGCGGGGTTGGGTGGAAGTGGGTTTATTTCTGTTATGGATTTGGATGGTGGACATTAATTCAAGTATCTATTTTGAGCATGTTGGGGACGGTATGGTATTTACGGGAATGGCTCATTTTGAACTGTGGATATTGGGATAAACAGGCTGGCGTATAGTAAGGATTTTCACTGCACGTAGCATAGTATCTCTCTCTTCTCATGATATAGGCTGGCTTTCGAATGTAATTATTCGTTTTTGATAGCTATATGAGCCACTCTTAAATACACTAAAGTAATTGAATGATTCAAGGATGTGGATTTGATGCAATATGCGAAGTATTATAGCATTGTATCCTAGCATTATCCATAACCTTGAACTTGTAAAGTAAGTAGTAGCCCGTAAAATAGCTACCTTTGTTTTCTTATACAGATACATTTATCCTTTGCTCTCCACACCCCCACCAATCACAGTTATATCGTACACAGCCTATCTTTACTCCTTCTAGCGATAGAGCAGAATATCCCCTGCAGATCATCATGATATCAACTCCAGCCGAGATGCACAATGTCCAAGAACCAAATCTCTGAAGCACCTCATCTGCTAAATTCGTCTGCGTCAAAGCTAGTCAGGTAGACGTGTGATGGCATCTGCATGGTACACCAAACTGTTTATGCGCAATATATACAACTCAAGACAGTGGCTTACTGCTCAATTGTTCTACTGCATATTGAAGAATTGGTTCCTAATGTAAGGGGGAAAGATTGCCCTTGCATCGCTAACCCGCATGGCTGAAAAAACAATGTGGCTTTCCGTATCGCGAAATCGAGCTTCCATCGCAAGTCCTAGCTGGGAGCTTGAATATGTCTATAATTAAGTCATGGCGTGAGCAAAACGGTGAGACGCCTCTGGGGGGCTTTGTCATCAAAGCAAAAACCACGTGTTGATTGTCTCATGCTTATGCGCACAATGACTACTCCGCATACGGCACAGCCTGCAGCTGCAGCTTCAATGATATGTGGAGCGTTTGATGCCATTAAATCCTTGAGAGTTTTTCAGTAATGACCACGACCTCGTTGCCGTCTTTGGTCACCTCCACCGCCTCTTCCACGGCCGCCGAATCCGCCTCTCCATCTACCTCTCCCGCCTTCACCCCCAAAGCCTCTTTCTCGATCTTCTTCCCTTTCCGCATTTTCTCTTAATCTTGCTTGTTCCTCAGCAATTTCTTCCGGGTCTTTTTCAATCTTGACGGTCGGTTTCGGCAAATCCGTGGGCCATCTTGGATGTGCCTTCTTGCATTTTGGACCCTCAGGACAGAATCCTGCTAGATAGAACTCGCATAGGGATTTCCGGATGTGTTTCTTCGAGCATCGTGGACCGAGGGGGCAGAAGCCCTTCTCATAATGTGGACAAGCGGCGACTTTTGAAGCAGGGTCTACGTGTAAATAGAGACATTCGTCTGACAGCATTAGTGTAATTCTGCATGTGCATTGAGACATTAAGACCTACCTCCATTGGAACAGTATCCATTCCTTACAAAGAAGTTGCATTCTGGCATTTTCCGTAGATTAAACTCGTGAAGGAACTCGCATGTCTCCCCCTTCTTGCAAAGTCCTCTCAGCCAATGCTTGCAGACCAGGTTGTTGAAATTCCAGCTGTTATTGGCGGTAACATGTTTATCCGGGCAATTTGTACCTAGCGGACAGTGCCCTTGGAGATATGCTTTACATGTAGGCCGATTAGGCGAGATACCCATGCGAAAGTTCTTGAATAGAAAAGGTGTAAATGCGAACCTGTACTCAGGAGCTTTGTGTTCTAGAATCTGTTGCGCTGCCGAAGCTGAAGCTTGTGCGGCAAAGGCACTGGGCCGCTGCTGCAATATTTCAGCCATTGTGGGAGCCGTGAAGAAAGCCGTCAGATAATGGATAGTCGGTCAGGTTCGGCCGTGCAAACTGCAAGGCGTGCTGGCGGAAGAGGAGTAGTGGTATGTAGGTGAAAGCAGATCGGGCGAAGATCGATAAACTTTCTACGTGGAATTTGTTCGAGATAGGGAGCGGAGAGTTTTTTCCAGGTATGAAGAAAAAGATAGGATGATCGCCGCTCAGGTCAATGTCGTCCAACCCGTGGCTTTTGAGGTGACTGGGAAGGCGGTGTCACCGCTGATGAGTTTGTGTTGGGTGTTTGTGTGCAGAATTCCTCAGCCTGGCGGCATTCCTTTGGCATTGAAGCTCGGCTGACTAATGCGATCCGAGCTAGAACCAGCTTCCGCCACCGATCAACTCAACATGAGCCAGCAGCCACACTCTCACGACTTTTAATCTCCAAACTAACCTATCGCAGTTAGAAGAAATCTCACTTATCCAGAGTTGCGTTGATGGATGAAATCGACCATTCGCGGAGCTTTGCAGTCGACCGAAAGGTTGATCCGTCCCCAGTCACCTCGTAAGCGATGAACAGACCGATAAGCTGGCTCGTTTGCATTGTCCCATCGAGGAGACCACCGTCCAACAAGGAACAATCCCGTCCGGCTTCTGAAAGAGGGCTGATTCTGTGATAGGTTGACCCCAACTGCCTCCCGACATCCCGCCGCGCGCAGATACGTACAACGGTACACTGATCCATCGACCCATGCATGGACGACGGGCGAAGGACGAACGACGAGGAACGGAGGCACTCCACACAACACTCACGGATGTCGAGCGTGATAGCAGACCCAATGTCGAACGCCAACGGGAGACGGGCCAATCCACGGGGTCCGAACTGCTGGCTAGCTCTCGTCTCTCTTCCCACATCACAATCCTGGATTTGAGCCATGCGGACAGTTGCACGGAAACACTTGACATACTTGAAATACTTGAAATGCTTGGTACACTAGAGACTTACGGTCGTAACGATACGCTCCGTGCCATATTTTCGGCTTTGTTGTGAGCTTACAAAGGTAATAGCGATGCAGGTCGCCCGGCTCATGCACGTCAATGGCCATAGAGATTCGGCATCATTTACGGAGTTGGAGCTTTGGCTGTTGATCCTCTTGAGCTTTTACGATCCTACCGATCCCGGTCCACCTAGACGGGCATTGGGCACATGCTAATTTCACTCATTCAAAGTGTTCCTCTGCATTTCGTTGCGTTACACCGAGTCCAAATCCTATCACATTTCACAATTCATGATAGCTACTTAACGTGATGATATGCAATCCTTGGACGGTTTGGACTATCGATTTGGACTATCGGTTGGAACTCCCAGAACAAACAAGAAACTGGACAAACAGACAGATAGACCCCCAGACAGACAAAGAATACAGAACAGAAAAGCTATCAGAAACCAGTCCACCAACTGCTGACATTATCCATCAACCACATTCAAAGTAACTCAGTATCAAACCCGTCTCTGAAAGTCTTGCACCAGGTCTTGCCAAGTGTCCTTGTCTCCCGGGAAATCTCCACAAAAACCGAGAAGTTTCAAAATACCATTTTTCTTCGCCATGCCAGGCGCAAGGACAGGCCAAGTAAATGCTGATTGCGGTGAATTGGCTCCAATGCCTGAAGATGCATTGGAGCCGGCAACTTCTTCCAAGTGTATTATATTTGGCGTCGAATGGAAAATGGCCGCCTCTTTTAACATGCATGAACGAGTCAGAACACGAACTTTAGCCCTTGGTCTCCTCCTTCGATTGGCAATTGATACTCTTGCTCTTCAGCTACGTGCTACTCTGGGTACTTTCCAAATCTTAGCCGACTGGCCCGAATGTATGATGGAAATTTCATGAGGGGAAAAGTCCGGATGCGGCAAACCCTCACATTTCGTGAGGGGCAATGATATAATCAAAATATGCGATTGATCTCAGGGTAGCTGCTTGGCATGATATTGCACATTGATACCTAGGTAAGTATAGCCAACGTGTACATACCAAGTATATGAGTCTGCTGAAATGCTTGTTCCCTCTATTTTTGCTTTCACAAGATGGGCAGAAAAAGGTGAGAGCTTACTATGCGAATACTACTGCCATTTACTTACTAGCTATCTTATGTCTGATATCTACTCGTAAAATGCTAAGAGAAACGACTCTAAGTCGAGTGTTTTGTATACCCAAAGCACTCCTTTAAGCTAGCTTGCTACGCATCCGTCGCATCTTACTTCTTACTCACATAGCCCTCTCGCTCACCGTTGTGGTGATTCTGAGATCGGATGGAGATTCATGCTACTACTGACTGCTACTGCTACTGCGACTTGCAGTGTCACAATTCCCCACACGCCTTTTTTTTCTTCGGTCCACACATGCTGCCACCTTCAACCATGCTAGTTTGCGTGTGGATCTACTTGGTAGTGAATCTCTACTTCGTACGATTGATCTCCCCTGTCTTTACCCTCATGCATTCGTACTACCTACCAGCCTACTGGTCTCCATATCCCCATTCTCGGGCATTATATTCAGCCTTGTGGGAGATTTCCTTCTATATACTTGCTCCGATACTTCTGAGAGTCCTCAGTGAACAAAAGTCCTTCATCGTCTCTTCAGCTCACTGCGGAAGAATAACTCGTTTCACTCTTCAGTCTCCATTTCCCATAGGACCTTAGTTTTGGACCCTAAGCCAGTTGACCTCTTGCGCGAATAGTCTTTGAATCTTAGCAAGATGTCAAACATATATGGAGCTGCTCCTCCACCTATTCCGTGGTCGTCGCGGCCGCGACATGATGTCCGTAGACCCTCTCAGCCCTCCCTTGCGGCGAGCATGTCCAACATCATGTTCAAAAATGCAGTGTACTATCCGAACTATCGAGTTTACCGTGGGGAGACACCAGCATCGCTGAACCTGAATTGCATTAGTCACGTCTTCTATGCTTTTGCCCACCTTGGACCTGACGGTGGAGTTTTTGTCAGAACCCCTGAATGCCCCCGCTCCGGCTTTTAGCTAACAGGCACAGTTGAGTGATGAATACGCGGATACGCAGATCGAGGTAGATGGCGCTACCGGCTGCCTGGGGTCTTTCATGCGATTGAAACAGCAACACGAACACCTTCGACTTATCGTCTCCATAGGTGGGGGCGCGGCCAGTCACAACTTTGCCCATGTTGCTGCCTCTGCTGCGACAAGGGACCACTTCGGAAAGTCGGTTCGTGGCCTAGTAGATGCATCTGGCTTCGACGGGATTGACAGTGAGTTGAACCTCATATACAAGACCGAGGATTCTTGAAAATGACAATTGTAGTCGATTGGGAGCATCCATCAAATCCAGAACAAGGACGAGATTTTCTTGCGCTTCTGGCCGCGGTTCGAATTCATCTTCCCGATGATCGATATCTCCTAACTGCGGCTCTACCGGCTGGACAATGGGCTTTGCAGCACATTGATCTATATAGAGCTCAGGACTACCTGTAAGGATCGTTTCCTCTTACTCATTCTTATGCAATAAATGTTCTGGTACTTCGTTTTCACGGCGTTATTTCAACGATCTCGCCTCCCCCACCCCCCAACAAATTTCCTATGACTATGTGGCAGCCCTGACTCCTTTTGGTTCCAGGGATTTCATCAATTTGATGGCCTACGACTTCACTGGATCATGGTCGCACAAAGCAGGACATCACGCCCAGCTCTTTGGACGTACACCAGACGAAGGGCATGGGAGTGCAGCAATTAATTACATTCTGTCTACTGGCTTCCAAGCCGCCAAGATCTTACTTGGTGTGCCATTGTATGGCAGATCTTTCTTGAACGCAAGAGGACATGGGCATCCTTACGACGGTTGTGGAGGTGACGAGGGAACGTTCGAGTACAAGGACTTACCAAGGCCTGGCACCGAGGAAATCATCGACACAACAGCTGTTGGAGCTTTCTGTGCCGGCGGTGATGGAGGATGGGTCTCGTACGATAACCCTCAGACTGTGCAGATGAAAGCGCGTTACTGCAAACAAAAGCGCCTAGGAGTAAGTCAGCCTTGTCTATGATTGATCACTGCGTATTTGCTGATGTGCTGCAGGGATTATTTTACTGGACAGGGACAGCGGATGCACCGCCAGGCCCGAGGAGTTTAATAGCAGCTGGCTTCAAGGCTTTACATGATGCATGAGGTATCTTCTTTTATTTGCTATTGAGTTAGATTTACCACTGGCGACAGCGGAGATAGAGCGTCTGGGATGGCAAGGCCAAAATGCGATGGACATAGATACGAACTCTCACAGCTATAATGTTTTCGATGTACAATAATGAGTTGAGCAATTAAGAAAAGCATGCAATGAATAATAGAGATGAAGAATTGAAGTGGCATTGGCTTATTGTGACGTGTTGCATTAACTGGGCAACGCCAGTGGGAGCGTTGCTGTTGTGCTATGATCCAGGCTCAGATGTTCAATAGGAGGGGGAGCCTCTGTGGTGCACGCGAATGGACAACGCGACGGACACTTTACTGTACGGGCACAGAATCCCCATATCTTGCAGAAAAAACATCGAGAATTTAACTGAGCAACAGAACAGCACTTCCATCTTTTGTCGTATTTATTATGTGCATTCGTCTTGCATAGAATTAATAACCCATTCCCATAATTAAAGGTATCTCTTGATTCAATTGTGTTCGCAGCATGAATGGCGCATCGACACCTTCATTACTGGATGCTTGTAAGCTCGCACTTCAATTGATGTCCAATCCACTCCCCTTACTGATAACACACTTTGCATAGCGGACTTCGATCCGGTCGAACTCTTGAATACGATATTTTCTCACCCTTCAACCCTATCCTCCATAAATCAAACCGCTGCGGCACTGCAGACGCATCAAGATGAGCTGTCAAGCAACATTTCGGATCTTGTGGCCGCACAAGCTTACAATGACGACTCCTCACTCAAGCGAATGCAATCTGCAAAGACAGAGCTTGCAGATCTCTTCAAAAAGATCGAATCGGTGCGGACCCGGGCTATACAGACGGAGCAGACAATCACTTCCATGACTGCGGACATCAAACGATTGGATGGCACAAAGAAGAACCTTACCTTGAGCATGACGGCCCTGAAACGGTTACAGATGCTTACGACGGCCTACGAACAATTGAGAGGTCTTGCGAAGACAAGGCAATACAGAGAATGCGCAAGCTTACTACAAGCCGTTCTACAGCTTATGAAGCACTTCAACAGCTACAGGAGCATAGACCAGATTGCGACGCTGAGCCGGAACGTTTCTGAATTACAGAGAGAGCTATTGGAGCAAGTATGCGAGGATTTCGAAATCGCATTTGCAAAGGGAGAGGTGGCGAGCAAGAAAGCGGTTCTGGCAGAGTCATGTCTGGTCATGGATGCATTAGGAGATAATGCACGAGCAAGATTAGTAACGTGGTATGTCAACACACAGTTGAGAGAATACAGGCAGGTGTTTCGGGGAAATGATGAGGCTGGAAGCTTGGACAACATTGGAAGGAGATATAGCTGGTTCAAGCGAATGTTGAAAACGTTCGAGGATGAGCACGAAAGCATATTTCCAGTGGGGTGGAGGGTCAATGAGGTCCTTGCAAATGCATTCTGCGAGGGAACAAGGGATGATTTCAAGGGTATCTTGGAACGCAGTATGCGTCGAGCAGACGGTGGAAGGATAGACGTCAACCTACTTCTGAGTTGTTTACAGGAGACGTTAGATTTCGAGCAAAGCTTGGAGAAGAGGTTCGCTAGCGGTGCTAGAGCAAGTATCGACACTCTAAGCTCGATCGAAGATAAGCACTTGACATTCCACGGATCAATATCCGAGGCTTTCGAGCCATATCTCAGTCTGTGGGTGGAGTCACAGGACAAACAACTCGCTTCAATGATACCCAAGTATCGCAGTCAGCCACTCTTGCCACCAGACGAAGAATTCTCCCCGCAGGCTGTAATTCCATCATCTATCGAGCTCTTCCATTTTTACAAATTAAGCCTAGCGCAATGTGCCAAACTCTCCACCAGCGAACGTCTCCTTGACTACTCGAGGATCCTAGCCAAGTATCTTGATGAATATGCACAGCAAGTTTTACTGTACTTTCTGCAAGTACCGGGAGGGCCAGCGCTACAGAGTACAATCCTTGTGCTCAATACGGCGGACTATTGGCATACGAACACTCAGCAGCTGGAGGATATTCTGAAGAAGCGAATCGACAGCGAACTGGCTCCCAAAGTGGATTTATCGTCGCAGTCCGATACGTTCATGGGCGTTGCCAGCGCAGCAGTTTTATCATTGGTGCATCGGGTTGAAGTTGATTGTGAAGGGTCGTGGCGCGAGATGAGGAACACAAATTGGAGCAAGATGGAAAGTGTGGGTGATCAGAGCAGTTATGTGGCAGAGTTATTGAAGCATGTCAATGACCAAGCTGGAGAGATTTTACCTTTAGTGGGGAAACAGCAATATGCAAGAGCGTTTTGCGATAATGTCGTCGAGCATCTGGCGAATACATATATTGCGAACATTGTCCAATGCCGTCCAGTCTCTGAGGTCGGCGCCGAACAGGTATGTAAAATTTTCAGGAATCGAGCAACCACCTATATTTATACGAACTAACTTTTTCCAAAGATGCTACTAGACAAATATGTTCTAACCAAAGGCTTGACGAATTTACTTTCTCACTTTCCCACCCCTTCATCAACCACTGCAACCACTGCATTCCAAAAACGTGTGAACAACATTATGGCCCGTCTGGACCCGCTCTTGAAGACGCTACAGGTCCGCCCGTCACCGCCAGAAGGACTGGTCCAAGCATATTTGATTCACATTGCCGATCGAAGCGATACGAATTTCCGGAAAATTCTGGAACTCAAGGGTGTTAGGAAACAGGACCAAATTGCATTAGTGGAAATGTTCGGTATGCATAGAGATGGCAAGGCCAACGAGCATCTCGTGCAGAATTCTGCGCTCCTGACGCCACTTATGAATGTAGCAGGACTTGGCAGCACAGGCTTGGGGATTGGCACGCCTAGTGGGATGCCAGGATTGCAGACCAGATTCGACCCGGCTGGCTTTGGGGAAAAGTTGTTCAGTGCGGCAAGGGATAGTATGGGAACTGGAGGGGTGGGCGAGAGAGGGGTAAGTCCTTTGAGTGAGGATGCAAAGGCGGCGGTGGAGGGCAATTTGAAGAGTATTGGGAAGTTCTTCAGGAGGGATATGACTGGGTTTGGTGGAATGAATATCGGTGGGAGGTTCGGCGTGAAAAGAGATGGGACTTTAGATGATCTCATCAAATGATTGTAGAGTAGAGGTATTGATAGGCTGGTTGTATATTGGATTCAGAATACTTCTTTGCAACTACCATTTTGACAGCTGCACCTACACCTACACCTAGGCACTGAGATATAATACTATCCAAGTTCTATCTGAAGGCGACGAGCTGCGTTGTGGTCTCCGAGCCGAAGTATTTCCAGATACTGACAATTCCCTCTGAACACGAAAATTTTGCTTATAGAAATAAAAGGAAAGGCATTATAAAGCTCCCACACAGAAGCTTGGAATGAAATAAGTATTCAGAAATTCTAGAAATGAAATGTTTATATAAGCAAGTGCGATCTTATCTCTCTCAGTTGCTCTCGGACTCTAGACTCGACCGAGGCTTCGAGCGCAGATTTTGGATTGCTTACAGATGCAGGGACAAGGAGAATGCAGTCCAGACCATTCCGATCACGAAATTGACGAATTTTTGGCGGGGACACCATTTGAAATCAACTATCAATAATCAAAACCACGAAGCTTCGAGTCTTGTTTCTATGATACAAATGGCCATTTGCAAGTAAAATAAATACACACACGCACGGCTGCATACACTTTTCTTTTACATCACTGTACCAGAAGAGAGAGAGAAGAGCTAGAGAACCGGCGACCGAACGGACAAAAAACAGCACACTCACACTCACTGAAAAGAGGGGCACTTCACGACCGACAAACTGTTTTCTTCAGCACTCAAACGTACTTTGAGGGCCAGTGGTTCGGGTGTTTCGATTGCGGCTGCAGCAAGTATTCAGCAGAGGAGTAGCAGCGCATCTCAAAGTCCGCGGAGCAGTTTGAATTTATTTGGAAAGGGTTTGGAGAGAAAAATGCATAGCAAAGTTGTTAGTAAGTATACGCCCCTCCCCCTCCCACCTTCCCCTCTCTCTACATAGCGGGGTAGCAAATGCTACGGGATGGAGTGTACAGAGTGCTGACTGGAAAATCAATAGTCATCGGCTCAGGGCCTGCGGCTCATACTGCTGCTATTTATCTTGCGCGTGCGGAATTGAAACGTGAGTGGGTCTTTTTGTTTATTCTAAAGGTGCAGGAGAGGAAGGGCTAGATGTGAGGGCATATATGCTGATAGATTTCTATAGCGGTGATGTATGAGGGAATGCTTGCAAATGGTATTGCGGCTGGTGGACAATTAACTACGACTACAGATGTAGAGAACTTCCCTGGGTTCCCCAAGGGAGTTGGTGGACAGGAGCTTATGGTGCGTTTACTCATGTTTTCCCCTTCTACAATATGACAGAGCCTAATATTAGGAATAGGAAAGCATGCGCGAACAATCCGAACGGTTCGGCACCCAAATTATCACCGAAACAGTCGCTAAGGTCGATCTCTCCTCGCGTCCTTTCAAATATTGGATTGAGTGGAAGGAGACGGAAGAGCACACCGCAGATGCCGTTATCATCGCAACTGGGGCATCCGCACGTCGACTGGGGCTTCCTGGAGAGGAGAAGTATTGGCAAAATGGTATTTCGGCCTGTGCAGTCTGCGATGGAGCTGTACCCATCTTCAGAAATAAGCCTTTGGTGGTTATTGGTGGAGGAGACAGTGCTGCAGAAGAAGCCATGTTCTTGACAAAATACGGATCCCATGTTACGGTCTTGGTTCGCAAGGATAAGCTGAGGGCGTCGAAAACGATGGCTAAGAGGCTTTTGGCGAATAAGAAGATTACCGTCAGGTTTAACACTGTTGGTGGGGAAATCACTGGTGATGATCAGGGATTGATGAGCCACATGGTGGTTAAAGACGTCAACACTGGAAAGGAGGAGAAGATCGAGGCAAATGGATTGTTCTACGCTGTTGGACACGATCCTGCAACGGCTTTGGTCAAGGGTCAGATTGAGACGGATTCCGAGGGGTATATTATCACCAAGCCCGGAACGAGTTACACAAATATCGAGGGTGTATTCGCTGCGGGCGATGTGCAGGATAAGAGGTACCGACAGGCTATTACTAGTGCTGGTAAGAATTCCCTACCTTATATACATCCCGAATGAAAGAATCTAACAAGGTAAAATAGGATCTGGATGCATAGCAGCTCTCGAAGCCGAGAAATGGTTGGCAGAACAAGAAGATGAGGAAAATGATTTGGAGAAGGAAAACCAAGCGGAGAAGGGTAACAACGTTGTGGTGCCTGAGTACAGGTCCAACCCTCTTCTTTAGACGACCTCTTCTTTCTGTTTTCATATGAATAAGTTGGTGTGGATTGGATTTTGGATTCTCTTGCATTGCATGATAGATAGATGGATAGGCAAGAAGCGGCGGAAGAATCGCTTAGCGTCTGGAAAATTCTTAAGGAAGAAGAAATATCAATAGATAAGAAAGGAGGAAAAAGAAGAAATATAAATTTCAAGGTTATATCAACTGGCCCCTCCCACATCAACTCTCGTCCATACTTTCTCGGTGGCAAAGTTGATTCAGTCTAAGCCACTGCCTTTCTTACTTAGTGACTAGTTATGGCGCGTGCGGTCGACGCAGACCACACTGTTGGTGGTCGACCCGTCATCGACCTTCTTCCTTACTTTTTTTACCCTTCAACCCTCATGTATCTTTCTTTTCTCATTTGTTCGAATCGTTTCCGCGTCTCGAAGTCATTATCCCCTAACTGCGTGTAGGTCATACGCATCCTGTACCGCGGCTGTGCTTACCTCGTAATGAAAGGTCTAGATGCTGCTCGTTTGCGTGGGGGGCTGTGTTTGGTCTGGAGTGAGGGGAGGGGAGAGGTGAGGTTCAGCCACACCTAGTTTGGTAGATTGAGGAGATGTTGAAGTTGGTATATGGGAACCAACATTGTTGGGAGAGGCCGCTTGCGTGACCGCGTGAGGGTACTTAAGGGCTGGGGTGTTGCCACTTGGTGGGGATGCTTGCTCTGTTTTTAAAACTGATATTGATATCGCAAATGCAATTGGAACGAGCCGGAATTGGAAGATATTATAAGTGGTTTGAGTGTTGATGGTTTTCGTCAACAAATATATCTTGTCCTATATTGCAAGGCTAAGTACCATACGACCTGTTGGTTTGAACAGAATTGGGCGCTTCGACCGGTTGGCTACTCTGCTCCCCAAATTTACATAACTACCCTTATCTCATCTAATCTCAGAATTGATTAAGGCAGACAGACGGTATCTCGAATCGATTCTCGAAAAGTCAGTAACATCCGAAGTTTCTCCCACCCCTTTTCGAAACGGCATATGCAAACACGCACCCAAATCCGCATGCAACACCACAACCAACCGCAATCATGACATCCTCCACAACCACCACTCCCTCCATCATAATCAACACCCTAACAACTACAACCTCCTCCTCTTCATACCCCTCCCGCCAAACCTCCCACCTAGCCGTTCCCTTCCTCCCTACTGCTTCTCCTTCTACCACACATCTACACTCCCATTTCATTACATCCCCACTCACACCTTCCTCTGTCTCTCCCTCCTCCTCCTCCCGTCTCTCCTCATCGCTATCTCCCTCGTCTTCACAGCGCCTTCAAGTCCCCACCTTTCAAATCTCGAGTCCGTCTACCCCTTCTTCTTCTTCCTCATCCTCCTCTTCTTCTTCCAATAGTAGACGCTTGTCCTCATCCTTCTCTTCTTCTTCTTCAGCGCGCAACTGGCTCGGCTGGGCAACGTTGACGCTGACGCCGCCGAACACGCCTGCATCACCGATGCTAGGGTTGGGGCTGGGGAGGGGGTTGAGAAGAGGGGAGAGAGGGAGCTTTTCGAGTGCAGGGGCAGGGCGCGGGCAGGGCGCGGGGGCCGCGAGTCCGTCGAGTATGGGGTGGCTTTCGCCGGTGTCGCCGGGGGTGGGGAGGGGCATGGATGGGATGGGGCGGAAGGAGAGGGAGAGGGAATGGGAGAGGAGGTATGATACTAAGATGCTGGAGATTACGATGAGGTTGATGGAGTGTAGGGTTTTGGGTGCGGAGGGTGCTGGGGCCGGGGATCGGGAGGGAAGAGGGGGTGTGGGTGTAGGTGCGGGCACGGGGGCGGCTGGAGAAGGGGGGAGGTTGATGAGGGAGATTGAGAGGGCCGGATTGAGGGGTGGGTTTGGTGTTTAGGTGTCGGTGCAGTCGGGAGGGAAAAGCGGGAAGGCGAAAAGTAGGAAAGTTGGATATATTTTTGCATATGATCATAGGCGTTCTCATCTTAGCGAGCAATTGTGGAATGGGAACGGGATTGGAATTGGAATATGCATTGATAGCTGAATAGGCTAGGTGTGGAGTCCACAGGTTTTGGGTATAATTGGAAAGTATGAATAGGTTTTGGTAATGATTAAAGCATATTACTTATACTGGAAACTAAAAGTGATGCTAAGAGTTTGCCTTAGTAAATCCTCAAATAGTGTATTTCATGGACTCCAGAGCCTCTGCACGAATATGAAGTAAATACTACAATAGCGCGCACATATTGGTAAATCCATGAAGTGATAGACATTATCTTGTGGTATGGGAGTACGTCTTTCGACGTGACTGCAGCTTTATCTCTTCAATCGGGTATATACAAGAACATTAGTATAAACACATAATACAGAATTAAGTATCCATAAGATAGATCATAACACGACCCCCCTCATAGATGCCCATTCGCTCCTATTCCGTGTTTCCCCTTCCCTCATTCGATCATGTGAATGTAAATGACATGACATGTTTTAGACGACCTCCAGTATGAATCACCAGTGGCCAACCTTCGCAGATAACAAACACAAACTTTCCAGTTTGTCCCAATCGTGTTTCTTCCTTGCTTTTAGCTATGGAGAAACCGACTTTTTGTGATTCGAATATCCTGGACAGAAGGCAGTGACACGTAGAGGTTGTAGGGAGGCAGAGAAACAGGATGGTAAGTTTGGTGGTCCGCTGACTTGTAGTAGGAGAGTGGCTGGTAGTTTAGGTAGTTGCGTGATTTGGAATTCTTGCGCTTCTCTCAAGTAGCACTAGAAGTGCATTTAGTGGAGACTTTTCCTGGTCCGATCGCTGGATAGTGGTTGAAGCATGTTGGTGAGGAGAGTGAAGAATCTGCGGTGTGACAATATATATGTAGGATTCATAGCACTTTTCTGGGGCGTATGTAGGGAAAACAACAGAATGGCGGTTAATGAACGAAAATATTATTATCGATTTCTTAGATATCTCTATATTAACCCTCGAGAACAATTTGTCCCTCAGTTCTCCTACTCTGGAAAGCGTCATACAAGTTCTATAAACAAGCTATGTTAGCATTCTTCTTCGTTTTGACATTCTGTCCCGGGAATCAATACGTACCATGGCTCTGTTGATCAATTTCTTCCCTTGCATCACACACTTGATGACAGTGAGCACCAGGATCAGCAATGAAACCAATAATATCAATCCAAGCACCACAAAAGGATTTCCCTTGTTCTGCGGTCGGCGAGTCGGTGGATTGGGATCCTCATCATCATCCTCATCATCGTCATCCTCATCCTTATCCTTATTCTCATCATCATCCTCATCCTCATCATCCTCATCCTCCTTGAATTCTTCCACTCTCACCTGCTCCTTCTCCTCCTCCACGTCATCCTGACCAATCCCCAACCCATCAATGACAACCTTCTCCCCATCTTCCATTCGTCCAACCCACTCAATATCAAACTCCTTCAACGCATATGACTCTTCCTTCACCGCCGCGTGGACATCATCCACACATCTAAACATAAGCGACCACTCCTCATCTTCCAAAAGCGAGTGCTTCGTCTTTTGCTTCGCATGTCGAACCATCGGTCGACCTTGACATAGCCTTGTGTCATACAAAAGAAGAACGGCAGTTTGCACCTCACTGCAAATAGGTGCGTCGATCAGGGAGAGACCGATGTGGGAAGAAATGGCTGCTTCGGGCGAGAAACATGTATTCGGGAGAACGGAGAAGGTCTTGCTGGTGGCGGGAGATGGAGGGGATAGCTCGACGACGGCTGGTGTGTAAGGGCTGGCGTTGGTTTTAGAATGGTATGAAGAGATGGGAGAGGCGGACACAAGTGGAATACTGAGGACGCCGAACAGCGCGGGGAGGAGAGCCTGAGAGAACATGATGATATAGTGATATGGTAACGACAGAAAAGACTCGATGATAGAAAATAATCCAAGAAAGAGCCACACAGAAACAGCAAACCAGACTCTTATATCACAAACCTTCGCTTTCCGGTCGAGACCACCCATCTCCATCTAGCGAGAAACCGCCAAGCACACCTTAATTGCATAAGCTTAAATAAGTATACAGATCACTCGGCATTGTAGGCAGCACAGCCAAAAGAATAAGAGTCTTGGGATTTCAAGATGACCCGAGCGGGGCGGATACGAGCTAACGGACATTACTTTCCTTGTTCGGGATATATCAATAGTCGGATTCGGTTGACTCGATTGGCTCATCTCATCCATTTCGGTTTGACCGATGAGATGTAAGACTGTCTTTGTTGCACGTCTCAAATTCGTAAATGCGAGTTTACGACACTCGTCTCTCGCATAAACACTTTTGTGGAGGCGGCGTGGGTGGATGAGAGACAGAAGCCTGCGGTGCCTGGAGATTGGAACCGGATTAAAGATACGCCGTGATTTTGATACATAATTCAGGGGCTAGTTACTTCGTGAAGAAGAGTGTGTTGGCAGCCGAACCGAGCCGTGCTTTGAATTTGGATGCTTGACGTGAAGCAGAAGGAATTAAAGTGGAGCTGGAGCCTGTTAGCTATAGGTAGGTAAGACAGTTTCAAAGGCAGATCTTATCACTTCGGCATCTCCTACTAGTTATCAAGAGTTGCCCCTCATAGGCACGACAGACTTCACAGACAATTGCTTCGGAAGATGGTGAGAGGTATCATTTCTACTTTCACTTTACGATTCATTGCATACAGCTAAGATAAGGTTCCCTCTCTTCTTGATGCCCCCTTATGAATTTCACAATGCCACATCTAACACTTCAGGAAAATACCCTTCCTCATTTCACTTTCTCTTACTTCGAACATGACCTGTACACCTACGAAGAGCGCCGACGATGCAGTAACAAGGAAAATGACCCCTGCATGTTCAAGTCAGTATGGTTACCCAACTTCACAGATCTCGATGAAAGAACGTCATACCTGAAAAGTCCCGGAAAATGCCAGAGATAATGCTCTGCAAACCATCAAGTCCGACCGCAAAGCCAACCAAGTTGGCCATCATCATTAATATCAGATTTCCTACTGCTCCAATACCACATATAACTCTATAACCTGTGAGGTTATTCAACCACTTCTTCCTGGGGAAGAGCATTCCACCAATGATTTCTGGTAGCATGAAAAACACAATCAACCAGCCCCAAGCAAGTAGATTGAGACTGATATCATGCCACAAGGCGACGAAGGTAAAGATGAGAAGGTAATTGAAAATAGAGTGGGCAGTCGAAAGCCACGTGCGATAAGATGCGCCTCCCAAAGGAACGTATATATAGCGAATGAGCCAACGGTTGAAACTGCGATGCCAGCTTCGCCAGAATTGGATGGCTGAAGGATTGTCCGAGAGACAACGAATCATGTTTTCTGGAGGATCGATTCCATCGGTGAGCGACCAAAGTCTGAAGAATCGCCAAGGCAGAAGAAGCTTCAGCCAAACGACATGAAGGTTGAAGTAGGATAATAAACTCAGTTGAGCTGGGGTATAGTCGGACCAGTTCGGGTGTGCTTTGGAAATTGCCGTGCAATAGACAAAGTGAAGGAGCAATTCCGTCGTCAGAAGACAGACGAGGAAGCGAACTGCATATTTGATCGTTCGTGATGTATCGATACTAGCAGGCCGGTACTTGGCCTGCGAGATGTAGTCATTGAATGTTATGATAGGGCCAGTCAGGTATAAAGGAGCGTAAATTGAATATGCAATATAGTTTCGGAAGTTATAATCCTTCTCTGGGGCCGGAATCGCAATTCGATCACGCTCGGAAAGGTTGGCAGGGTCGAGCTGCTTCTTCTTTTGTGCATTAGTTCTGATACGATGCGCAAATGGTTTCTTCATAACTTACCTCTAATAGACTTCCAGCTCTTCTATCCAAGCTCCAGTAGTAATCGAGGTTGAAACTAATCAACCTCAAAACAGTAAGGTTAAATAGAATTTCCCACCTCGGAATGATACCCAGATAACTGTCCATCCATTGTGCCCAGCTATGTAAGACAGTATTGCTCGGTAGCCCAGAATTTCCAGTAGGCGACAGGAAATTCGCAATGGTCGTGTATTTGTATCCATCAGACAGCTCATTCGCAAACAGTATAGCTATGTTGAAAGTCCACGTAGCCATGGGAATAAACTGACGAGGAAGTCTAGTCGCAATGCCATAATTAATACATAGTATTATGAGAACTTTGAATATTGAGAAGCCATGCAAAGCAGCCAAAAATATAAAGGCAAAGGCAAAATCGAAGCTGGCCCGTTGGTTCAATCTTCCCTCCCCTTGCGCTACCGATATATATGTGTTTCCGCTCGATTTCGGCGACCCAATTTTGGTAGAGACTGGGTTTATGAATTCGTATGCACGTCGGAGAAGAGGGTGGAAAACTAGGAGAATCGCGAGGTATGGTACATTTTTTCGAAAATTGTAGTATTGCGCATCTGATATATCCTAAACCGTGTCAGCGCATGCCAGAAGAGTATCCTGGAACACCACAAACAATCTTGCGACCCGGAATCCAACCATCGGATAGGTAGTGCTGGTATTTATGATAATTGGGGTCCGAAGCTGGATGGCAGTTAGAGATATTGCTATTGCAAGCTATTCTGTATACTGACGCCTTGATACATCGTATCCAATCCAAAACATATATGGCACAACGGTCAAGAAGACAAAGTAGTAGAAATAAAACTCGGGAGTGTTCCAGTTGGAAGGTTGCGCTCTTGGCCTGCCATTACTATCCAGCCGCACCTCCGCACCTGGTTTAGAATCATCTCTCTTTGAAGCAGCAGCAGTAGGGTCGGTCTGATATGGCGTTGAGGAAGAATTGGTGAAGCGTGTGTCAATAGTATCTACAGTATAGATGCTCTGCACATACGAGAGGATGCCCATTGTGAAATCATGGAGGGTTGTGCAGTCAACAGAGAAGGAAGGACGTGAAGAGAAGCAGAGTTGGGTTATACAAGAATAAAAGAGTGCATATGCATATGATGGTTCATGTCATGAACATTGTCGTTGGGGATACAAGTGGGATGTGAATTTAAGGGTTTGGCAACCCGATTTATTTTTGGTTCGTACGTGGAGGAGTCGTGAGGCCCATGCACTTTGCTCCTGGATGTTGGCGATCACGGAGAATCGGAGCTTCTAGCAACGCGTTTGAGGCGTTTGAGGCGTTCGAGGCGTTCTGGAAATTCTATGAATAATTAGCGTACCGAGGTCCCTGAATCTCGACTAGGTCGAGTGCTGTGGCGTCAGTTCTATATCGTGGCGCAATTTGATACCGAAAAGGCGTCCATCAATCGTATGGCCTTCTGGACCTTTATATCCTTTTTCATTATCGCATCACAATGCGACCATGATGGTCTATGGATTGAAGTTGTTGAGTCTATATGACAGGCTTCTTTGCAAATCTACAACAGAATCACCTAGTTGACTTCGATGCGAGGCTCTTCGTGACTGCAAAACGTGTAGCTCATGGTTAGAGAATCTGGTTGCCGGAGAGTTTCCCTCCACAACCTATGTGGTGTGGACTCTGTGGTCTTGCACACCGTGCTGTACCACCCAGCGGACGTGTTCTGGAGCTCTTCACCACATGGCCAGACTTCTTGTAGGCTTGGAAACTCTACAACAACCGAATAGCAAGTTTCTATTCTAGGCACTTCGGGTTGCAGCAAGGCGCATATAAACGCACGAGTGTGTGTCCGGGCTACCGAGAGGTCGTTATTTTGTGACATCTATAAGCTTACTTTACTTATTTGAATGCTGGACGATGAGAAATTGGTGGTATGCTGTTCAAGGTGGCTTGTAGTATGTCTCGTATCATCCGTTCCTCGGATTTGGCGACCACACCTACAGGTTTTCCTGGTTCTTCATTATGCCGTGGCACATAGGCACACCGTTTTTGTGCGACGTTAGTGCATTCATTGCTTCGAGTGAAGGTGGAGCAAAGTCGCCTTGAAGGGCTCACGTTGCACGTAAAAGTGGTAGGAGCAGTGCACGCTTGGTAGGAAGAGATAAGTCTCGTTGCAGAACAAATACACGAGCCACCTATAACCTTTGAGGTATTTCTCCAGCATTTTTCAAGCCTTCGATCCCAAGTAGAGCCATTTTATGAGCCACTAAAGACACCGATCCAACCGTGGACTGCTCATCGAATCTCACCATACATTATGTCACGTGATTATACCCATACGTCATTGATTCATGATTCCATAGCGAATCCGAGAGCTCCTCTGCATTTTTCTTAAAGGAAAACTCAAATCCAACCTCTACTAACTATTAATCCCTCATTTGTTTTGTTTTAGATATCTGTATACAGGTCTCCCCCTGGTAACGGTACATACTTGTATACACGAGCGAGTTGAAGCGTTTCCTTGCCCTCGCACCGTCATCAATAAAAACACCATGTGGGAACAACTTGAGCCTACACCTCCGCATGTTACCTACGTTGTACTTTCCCTTTTCCTCACACTCTACGCCCTCTTTTCACTGTTCATCCGTAACCACCTTCATCTATCCGAGCCACCTCTCGCCGTCCTCTTCGGCATTATCCTCGGTCGCTATGTTCTCAAGGTCCTTTTGCCGCGGGAATGGGGAATGGACGACATCATCATGCAAGAGATCACGCGTGTAATCGTAGGAATTCAATGTTTTGTGGTTGGAATCGAACTTCCTAAGCATTATTTTCATCGTCATTGGAGATCTGTCTTGGCTCTCCTCGGCCCAGTCATGACACTTTCTTGGAGTATCACTGCTCTTTTCGCATATTTCATTTTCCAGACTAGTATACCTACTGCTCTAATCATAGGCGCCTGTCTTTCACCTACGGATCCCATCTTGGCAGCATCCGTCCTCTCCAAGTCGCGCTTCAGTGACCGTGTACCCGCACGTCTTCGCCATCTTCTGGGGGCCGAGTCTGCTTGCAATGACGGTGTTTCCTTCCCATTCCTATACATTGGTCTTGTCATCTTTACCACTAGTGGTGGATTTGGTCCTGCGCTCAAAGAATGGTTCCTAATCACGATCCTCTGGCAATGTCTTCTTGGCATTGTCACTGGTCTCATTATTGGCAACGCTGCTAACCGACTACTTCGATTCTCTTCCAGCCGAAATTACATTTCCCGTCCCTCCTTTGTAGTCTTTTACCTTCTTCTAGCCATACTTTCTGTCGGCATCGGATCCATCCTCGGCTCCGATGATTTCCTCGTTGCCTTTGGAGCAGGCGTCGGCTTCGCGCATGACGGATGGTTCTCAAAGAAAACAAAATCTGTTGCCTTCCCCGCCATCGTCGATCACATCCTCAATTCCACCATGTTCGTCTACTTCGGTGCTATCATTCCCTGGAGCAACTTCACTCCAAAAGACATCACACCCAACATCAAACCCTGGGCACTAATCCTCTTCCTGATTCTTGTCCTCCTTTTCCGCCGCATCCCCGCCCTATTACTCACCAAATCCCTTTCCCTCATCCCTGACGTGCGCACCTACCGCGAAGCACTCTTCTGCGGACATTTCGGACCCATGGGCGTAGGCGCTCTCTTCCTCGCCATGGAAGCGCGTGCGCAGCTCGAAACCGGCAGTTCGCTGCCTCTTCCTATTCCTAAAACACCAAAGCCAATTCCTGGCTCTGGTGGCAGGTATACAGATGAGGACACAGCGATTTTCACTATTTGGCCGATCATCTGCTTTGTGGTGTTAGGTAGCACGATGGTGCATGGGTTAAGTGTGGCGGCTATCAGTCTGGGAGGTCATTTCCAGAGGAAGGATGAGGAGCGCGCGCCGTTGTTGGGCGGGGAGACGGATGGCTTGGACGCAATGGTGCATGATGAGGGAGGTGGGGAGAGTGAGCCGGAGGTGAGCGGGAGTGAGGATGAGCAGTCGTAGGACCTCGCTCGGTAGATTCGAAACTCGGATTTCGCTGTTCAAATGGAGTAAAATAAATTGTGATTAGGTTTTTGCATGCTAAGGAGTTGCTCGTATGTATAAAAAAACTTAAAAAGACTCTAGATAAACTAGAGCTAGAGTATAAATCGCTTCACGAATATACTTCAACGAAATCGCTAGGATGCATTCTGGTCAGTGTCTTTTCCTATCTGCTATATTTATATTTCATCACATAGTTAGGTATTTTAATTCTCATTCCTGTTCTTTAACTAATCACTATGTATATCACATTTCTATCGTGGTTGCTATTCATCGAGTACATATAGCCTCCTATTCCATTGGAGTACTCTCCCCGCACACTGTATAAATATATCAGGGAAGTATCATCAAACGTTATATATTGACTGGTATCAGACTCATTATAGAAAGAGAAAGAGGCAAAATATATATGTATACCCGCATACAGACACAGAACCGATCAAGTTGTTCCTCATCGTGCATTCAACTACTCGCCCAATTCCTAACCCTTTCTTTTCATACCCCCTCTACCTCTCCCCGAATCCATTCATTCACTCAAGGGCATGACCATTGATAATGGATCACCGAACAGAGCAAAATTAAACAAAAGTGCAAAAGAGAACATACAACAGTGGGGATTCGCTGGTGGTCACCCACCCAACTACTAATCCAC
>JANGZZ010000275.1:0-35458 GCA_026225955.1 Clarireedia paspali | reverse complement strand
TTTAATTTTTAATAAACTTTTATTAAAATTTATTTATAATATTTAGATATCTTAATTATTTATAAATTAAAAATAACTTTTTTTATTACTTTATATATTTTATATAATTTCAAGTTATTAATATAAAATTAAAAGTAATTAATATACTTTAAAACTAAATATAAATAAAACTTTCTATAAATATTATAGATATTATAAATATATTAAAAGATTAAATAAAGTTTTAAATATAAACTATATTTAGTTTATTAATAATAAAACTAGATTATATATTTAAAACCTTAATAATAAATATATTAAATTAACTTTATTATATTTAATAGTTTTTTAATTTTAATTAAGATTTTAATAATATAAATTTAATTCTTTATATACTTTTCGACTTTCTTAATAGTTTTAAAAGAGATTATTATTAAATTAACTTTTTTAATAATTTAATTAACTTTAAAAAAAAGCTAAAAAAATGTTCTAATTAATTTAAAGTTTAAAGAATTATTAAAAGTTTTAATCTTTTTTAATACTAATTCTATATTTTTTAAAATATTAAAGTTAATAATAAAGATTTTATATAATATTACTTTAAATTATAATTTATTCTTTTAAATACTTTTAAAATTAAAAAGGTTTTTCTAAATATTAATCTTTTTAATTAAAAAGTTAATTATATAAAAAGAAATTATAATTAATATTAAGTTCTTCTTATTAAATATATTAGTAATAATTAATATAACTAGTTTTTTAACTTTTTTAACTTTAAAAACTTTATTAATAATATTATAAATAATAAAGATTAAAAAGATATTATAATATAATATAATATTATATATTAAAATAAATTAGTTTAAAAACTTAGTTTTAAACTTAGTTACTTTAAATTTAATTTAAATTATAATTTAGTTATTTAACTTTAAATTATTTAATATAATAATATTAATAAAAGAAATCTAAATTAGATTTTAAATAATTTTAATAATTTTTAATATTAAGATTTCTAAAAGTATTAAAGTTATTAAAAGAGTTATTAAAAAAGTTATTAGAAATTATTTTTATAATTTTAAAATTTTAATCTAGTTTTTTATCTTTTAAATTATATATTTAAAATTATTAAATTAAAAAACTAATTAGTTAATAACTTTTTTAATTTTTTCTAATATAATATAATTTCTAAATCTTTTAATAAAATCTAATATTTTACTTTATTATTTTTAAAAAGAGATTAGAATATTAATTTTAATTAAAAAGTTTAAAACTTTATAAATAAATACTTAAATAGATTCTAAGTTAATTAATTAGTTATTAATTATTTTCGGATTTTTATTAATCTAATCTATTAAAAATAAATTAATATATTTAAAAAGATAAAATAAAATATTATTAAAGCTAGTTATAATATTTATAATAAATTCAATTAAAGAGTTCAAGTTTATAATATTAGAAAAATTAAATAAGTTGATATTAAAATTAAATTATAAGATTATAAATAGTATTAGTAATATAATAATATCTATAATATTATTAATAATATTAATAACTAAAAGAGATAATCTAATAACTATTAAAATATTAAAAATAATTAAAAAGAAGTTAATTAAAATAATATTCTAATTATTAAATTAATTAAAAGTTAAAAGTACTTTTATATTAATAAGTATTAATATAATATTTTATAATAAATATATTAATATTTCAAAAACTCTTTTAAATTCAATATTTAACTTTAAATTACTAATATTATTAAATATTAACTAAATTAATAATTTAAATTTAATTTAATAAAATTAATAAACTTAATAATTAGAATTACTAGAATTAATAATAATAATAATATAAAAGTGATATAAAGATATAAATAAATTAATTCGAATTATAGAAATATATTATATTAAATATTAATCTCTTTTTATTAATATTTTTATTATTTTAATAATTTTTTAATATTTTTATAATTTTTAAAGTTTTTCAATAAAAATTTTGAAAATATAAAGTAAAAACTTATAAAATCGATAATAATAATAATATTTTAATAGTAAATAATTATATAACTAAGTAGTTTAATTAATTTAATTTATAGAAAAGTTATTTATTATATTCGATTTTAATCTAATAATTTTTAATAAGAGATCGTGTTTTTTTAATAAAAAATCATTTTAATTAAAAAAGTTATTAATATATATTAAAGTTATATTAATACTTTTTAATATTTATTTTATTAATATTAATTATTAATATATTTTCTAGTTATTAAAATTATTAAAAAATCACTTATTTTTTTTTTTTTATTTTAACAACTTATATAAGTCTAAGACTATGATAAGTTAACTAGTAGATATACTACTAGTAACTAAGTATATATAAGTCTAAATATATATATATAAAAAAAAAAAAAATTACTTAATTTATTAATTATTTTAAAAAGATTATTAAAAAATATAAAGTTATTAAAAAAGTTATTAGAAAAGTTATTAAAAAAGTTATTAGAAATTAAAATTTAATTTTAACTTTATTTACTTTTTAAAAATTAATTAAAAATAGAGATCAAAGTTAATATTAAAACTAGTTAATAAATTAATATAAATCGATTAGATTAAATAATTAATATATTTACTAATTAACTTAAATAATCTAGAAAAATTATAGTTTTTTAAATTTCTTTTTTAAATAACTAGTTTATTTTTAATTTAAATTAGTTACTTTTTAAAAAAGAATAAAATTAATAATTATAAAAGATTAATATTAATATTAATATTTAATTAATATACTTTTTATATTAATAAATTCTAGTTATAAAATAAAATAGAAATAAAAGTTAAATTAATTTTTTTAAATTTAAATTAATTAGTTTATAATAAAAAATTAAAAAGAGTTATTTAAATAATTAAATTAGTTAATTAGTTAATTTAACTAAATTAAAAATATATAATTTATAATAATAATTAAATAAAGTTATAATATTTAAAATTATTAAATAATAACTTTAGTTAAAAATAATTAATAAAAGTATTTAATATTAATAATTAAATAGTTAATAAAGATATTAATATTAAACTAATTTAAATTCTAAAATATTAAAAAGTAGAAAAAAATAAACTAGTTAATAAATTAATAAAAGAAGTTATTAATTTAAAATTAAATATTTATATAATTAGTTTTATTTATTTAGATATTTATATTAAAAATATTAAAATTTAAAAATAAGAATTAGTTTTAAAAAAAGTAATTAAATTAAAACAATTATATTTTAACTTATAAATTAGTTTTTTAAAATAAAATTTTAATCTTTTTTAATATTAAATAAATTATTATTAATATATTTTACTAATTAAAATTAAATTATAATTATATTAAAATTTAGTTATATTAATTAAATCTAATTAATAATAATAAATATAAATATAATAAAAAAGAGATATTAGAATATTTTCTTTTTAATTATTATTTATTAGTTAATATTTATTTGAAATTAAAAGATAAGTTTAATATATATTATTTTAATTTACTTTTATTATTTAATATTAAACTTGAAATTAAAACTAATTTAGAATTTATTTAAAAAACTAATTTTTTTTTCTTTATTTTAATAACTTATATAAATCTAAGACTATAGTAGGTTAGTTAGTAAATATACTATTAATAGCTAGATATATATAAATCTAAATATATATAATACTATATATAGTAAAGAGATATTAAAAGTTTAACTCTAATTTTAAAGAAATAATAATTAAAATAATCTTAAAATACTCTGAATATTAATAAAAAGAATTAAATTTAAACTAGTCTAAATATTAAATATTAATAATATTAGTATTAATATCTAATATTAGATTAGTATTAAATTTAATAATAATAATTTTTAAGGTTTTTTAATTTAATCAAAGTTAATTAACTAGATTAAATAATATCTTTATATATAAATACTAGTTTCTTAAATAAATTCTAAAATAACTTTAATTCTAGATTTAATATCAAGTAATAAAAGAAGGCTAAAGTAATATATATTAAACTTATCTTTTAGTTTTAAATAAATATTAATAAATAACTAATAATTAAGTAAAAGATATTCTAATATCTTCTTTTTATTATATTTATATTTATTATTATTAGTTAAACTAAATCGATATAAATAAATTTTAATATAATTATACTTTATCTTTAGTTAATAAAATATATTAATAGTAGTCTATTTAGTATTAAAGAGAATTAAGATTTTATTTCGAAAAACTAAATTATAAATTAAAATATAATTAACTTTAGTTTCTTTAATTAGTCTTGATTTAGTTACTTTTTATAAAGTTAGTTTCTATTTCTAAGTTTTAATACCTTTAATTAATATATCTAAATAAATAAAGTTAGTTATATAAATATCTAATTTTAAACTAATAACTTCTTTAATTAGTTTATTAACTATTTTATTCTTTTCAACTTTATAATATTTTAAAATCTAAGTTAATTTAATATTAATATCTTTATTAACTATTTGATTACTAACTTTAAATACTTTTATTAATTATTCTTAATTAAAGTTATTATTTAGTAATTTTAATTATAATAATTCCATTTAATTATTATTATAAATTATATATTCTTAACTAGATTAGGTTAATTAATTAATTAATTTAATTATTTAAATAACCTCTTTTAATTCTCTATTATAGATTAGTTAATTTAAATTAATATTCTATTTATATATTTAGATTAACTCTTGATTTAAATTTAAAAATATTAATCTAATTTTAATTCTGGTTTCAATTTATAATTATAATCTATTAATATAAAAAGTATATTAATTAGATATTAATATTAATATTAACTTTTTATAATTATTAGTCTTATTCTTCTTTGAAAAATAGTTAATTTAAATTAGAAATAAACTAGTTATTTAAAATAAGAATTTAAAAAGTTATAACTTTTCTAGATTATTTAGATTAATTAGTAAGTATATTAATTATTTAATCTAGTTAATTTATATTAGCTTAGTAATTAGTTTTAGTATTAACTTCGATCTTTACTTCTAGTTAGTCTTTAAAAGATAAATAGAGTTAGAACTAAATTCTAACTTTTAATAACTCTTTTAATAACTTTCTTAATAATTTTATAACTTTTAATAACTTTTTTAGAATAATTAATAAATTAAGTAGTTTTTCGAGAGTTTAAATAACTAGAAGATATATTAGTAATTAATACTAATTAGATAAATATTAAAAAGTATTAATATAGTTTTAATATTTATAACTAAATCTAAACTAATTTTAAAAATCTTTAGAATTTTATAAAAAGTTAGATTCTAAAGTAATTGAAATTAAACTTTAAAATTAATTTATTCTTTATATTAAATTAGAGACTTATAATCTAAAATACTAGTAATATAAGTAATATATAGTTAATATATAATAAAGAGAGATAAATTAATTTAAATACTAATTAGTTAATTAGTTTAAAGTAATATTATTTTAGTTTAATTAACTTGAATTCTAATATAATTTTTAAATTTAAAGATATTATTAAATTAAATTTCTAATTATCTTATTAGCTTAGTAAAGTATATAATCTATTAATTTAATAATTTAATTAAATAGTTTACTAAATTACTAAAGAAGAAATAAATTAATTTAATTTTTTTAAAGTTAAAATCAATATTATTAATTATTTTAAAAGAATATAATTTATTAACTTCTCTTTCTAAAGTTTAATAATTCTTTTTAAAATTAATTAAACTAACTATTAATATAATATTATTTATATAAAACTAGACTAAATAGTTAATAATTAAGAAAAGATCTTGAATATAAATTAAGAATAAAATTAAACTAATTAAACTACTTTAAAAGATATTAATATTAATAAGTTAAAAAAGCTTAATTTAATTATTAAAAGCTAATTAGAATTATTAAACTTTTAAAAAATAACTAATTTAGTTAATTAAACTAAATAGTAATTTAAACTCTTTTAAAATTACTAATAATTAGTTTTTAAATATATAATTAAAGGCCTCTTTAATATTAAAAAATAAAATTAATATTTTAAAGTTAATTATATAATCTTATTTGATTTTAGTTATTAATAATAACTTAGTATTAATTATAAACTTTTTAAATTAATTTCTAATTTAAAAGTTATATAAAAAACTAATAGTTTTAATTAAATAGTTTAATCTTTTAATTAATATCTTCTTACTAACCTTTCTAAAATAGTTTAATAATAAAATAACTTTATAAACTTTTAAAATTAAATAATTAAACTTTTTTAGTTTTTTAAATATTATATTAATTATTTATTACTAGTAAGTTAAATAATAGTTAAAATTAAAAAGTAGATTATAAACTTTATAAAATAAATTAAGAATAATTAAATAAACTTTATTAATAATTTCTTAATTAATTTTATTAAACTCAAAGGTTTTTCTTTTGATTTTAATTAAATAAGCTTTTTTAAATTTACTAACTATTAATTTTAGTTAAAAATCAACTTTATAAATATTCTAGAAAGAGTTAATTAATATTAGAGGTTAAAAGAATAAAATAGACTTTAATATATTTACTTTTTTTTTGAAAGTTAATTAATTAGAAATTAAAGATAATATTCAACTTTAATAACTTTTTATATAGTTAAATACTTTGAAAATAACTTTTAAATTTTTAATTTTTAAGAAGATATTCTAATAACTTTATTTAATATATTTAATAGTTAAGAAATATTAATTTCTAGTTATAAAATAGCTTTCTTAATTTCTTTAAACTCTTAATATTATTTTTCAAAGAATTTTAAATTTAAAAGTTTATTAGAATTTAATTTATAACTTTAGTTTAATTTTCAGAATTATTATATTTAATATTAGTTTAATTAGTTATATTAGTTTAAAACTAATAACTTTTAAAAACTTAGTTATTAATATTTTAAAAATTAATTTAGTTCTTATTAACTCTAAAAATTATTAGTTAAAAACTAAGCTTTTATTAATTAAATTAATTAAACTAGTTTTAAATAAATCTTAATTAGTTTTCTTAATATTAAAAAACTAAAAAGGATTTAAATAGTTATTTAAATTTAGATTTTTAATTATAAAAAAAATTAATAAATAATTTAAACTTAAGTTATTTAATATTTATTAGTTATTAATATATCTCATTATCTTTAAAGTAATAAAAATAAAATCTAAAACTAAAAAATTAATTTTATATAAAAAAGTTTTAATCTTTAGATTATTAAATAACTTTAGATTATTATCTTTAATCTAATTAACTAATTAAACTTTTTTTAAGTATTAAATAACTTTGAATTCTACTAGAGATAATAAATATTAAAATTATTTAAAATAAATAAATTAACTTTAATAACTTTTAGAAATAAATTTCTTTTAATTATTTTTTTTAAATTATCTTCGATTTAATTAATCTTATTATAAATATTAATTATTTCAAGTATATTAATATCTTTATCTAATTATATTATTAATAAATTTGAATCTAAATTATTAAATATTAGTATAATACTAGTAATTAGAACTTTTAAAATATATATTAAAGTTCAAAGTTTAAAGTTCTAATATAATACTAAAAGCTAATTAAAACTAATATAAATTATAAATCAACTATTTAATTAATTTTAATTATTAATTATAACCTAGAGTTTCTAAACTATTAATAAGTTAATTTTTAATTTAATAGTTAATTTGAGAACTAATTTAATTTTTAATAAATTTTTATTAAGATTTATTTATAATATATAGATATTCTAATTATTTATAAATTAAAAGTAATTCTTTTTATTATTTTATATACTTTATATAATTTCAAATTACTAATATATAATTAGAAGTAGTTAGTATATTTTAAAATTAAATATAAATAAAGCTTTTTATAAATATTATAAATATTATAAATATACTAAGAGGTTAAATAAAGTTTAAAATATAAACTATATTTAACTTAGTAGTAATAAAACTAAGTTATATATTTAAAACTTTAGTATTTTAAATATTAAATTAACTTTATAATATTTAAAAGCTTCTTAATTTTAATTAAGATTCTAATAATATAAATTTAGTTCTTTATATACCTTTTAATCTTCTTAGTAGTTTTAAAAGAAATTACTACTAATTTAGCTTTTTTAACTATTTAATTAACTTTAAAAAAGAACTAATAAAAAGTTTTAATTAGTTTAAAGTTTAAAGAGTTATTAAAGATTTTAATCTTTTTTAATATTAGTTTTATATTTTCTAGAATATTAAAGTTAATTATAAAGATTTTATATAATACTATTTTAAATTAAAACTTATTCTTTTAAATATTCTTAAAATTAAAAAAGTTTTTTTAAATATTAATCTTCTTAATTAAAAAATTAATTATATAAAAGAGTATTATAATTAATATTAAATTCTTCTTATTAGATATATTAGTAATAATTGAAATAATTAGTCTTTTAACCCTTTTAGTTTTAAAAGTCTTATTAATAATATTTTAAATAATTAAAACTAAGAAGGTATTATAATATAATATAATATTATATATTAAGATAAAATAATTTAAAAGCTTAATTTTAAATTTAACTACTTTAGATTTAGTTTAAATAATAGTTTAGTTACTTAATTTTAAATTATTTAATATAGTGATATTAGTAAAGAAAGTTTAGATTAGATTTTAAATAATTTTAATAA
This sequence comes from Clarireedia paspali, assembly GCA_026225955.1. Lineage (NCBI taxonomy): Eukaryota > Fungi > Ascomycota > Leotiomycetes > Helotiales > Rutstroemiaceae > Clarireedia > Clarireedia paspali. The sequence goes on along the minus strand of JANGZZ010000275.1, from coordinate 26,805 downwards.
TTTTTAGTATCTAAATTACTAAAAGTATTAAAGTTACTAGAAAGGTTATTAAAAGAGTTATTAGAAAGGTTACTAGAAATTATTTTTATAATTTTAAAACTTTAGTTTAGTTTTCTACTTTTTAAATTATATATTCGAGGTTATTAAATTAAAAAGCTAATTAATTAATAACTTTTTTAACTTTTCTTAATATAATATAGTCTCTAAATATTTCAATCAAATTTAATATTTTACTTTATTATTTTTAAAAAGAAGTTAAAATACTAACTTTAATTAAAAGGTCTAGAGCTTTAAAGATAAGTAATTAAATAGATTCTAAATTAATTAATTAGTTAATAATAATTTTTAAATTTTTATTAATCTATTTTATTAAAAAAGAGTTAATATTTAAAGCTAATTCTTTAATATCTCTTTATTATATATAATATTATATATATTTAAACTTATATATATTTAGATATTAATAATATATTTACTAATTAATCTATTATAGTTTTAGATTTATATAGATTATTAAAATAAAAAAAAAAAAAAAAGTTAATATATTTTAGTAAATAGAAAAGAATATTATTAAAACTAATTATAGTATTTATAATAAATTTAATAAAAGGGTTTGAACTTATAATATTAGAAAAACTAAATAAGTTAATATTAAAGTTAAATTGAAAAGTTGTAAATAAAGTTAATAATATAATAATATTTATAGTATTATTAATAATATTAATAACTAAAGATAATAACTTGATAATTATAAAAGTGCTAGAAGTAATTAAAAAGAAAGTAGTTAAAATAATATTTTAATTATTATTATTATTATTAAAAGTTAAAAGTACTTCTATATTAATAAGTATTAATATAATATTTAAATAAATATATTAATATTCTAAAAGCTCTTTTAGGCTTAAGAAATATTTTCTAAATTATTAATATTACTAATATTATTAAATATTAATTAAATTAGTAATTTAAATTTAATTTAACGAAATTAATAAATTTAATATCTAGAATCATTAGAATTAATAGTAATAATAATATAATAATAGTACGAAAGTATAAATAAACTAGTTCAAACTATAAAAGTATATTATATTAAATATTAACCTCTTTTTATTAATATTTTTATTATTTTAATGATTTTTTAATATTTTTATAATTTTTAAGGTTTTTAAATAAAAATTTCGAAAATATAAAATAAAAATCCGTGAAATTAGTAATAATAATATTTTAGTAATAGATAATTATATAACTAAGTGATTTAATTGATTTAATCTATAAAAAAGTTATTTATTATATTTAACTTTAATTCGATGATTTTTAATAAGAAATTATATTTTTTTAATAAAAAATCGTTTTAACTAAAAAAGTTAAATTATATATTCTTAATTTATTAAGAAACTAATATTTATATATAAAAATATTATTTAATTTAGTTAATTAATTTTTATTAAATTAGAATTATTTATAAATTATTATTATTAAATCTAATATTAATTTAATATCAGATATTAATATTAATGTTATTAATATTTAATATTTAAACTAGTTTAAATTTAATTCTTTTTATTAATATTTAAAATATTTTAAAATTATTTTAATTATTATTTTCTTAAAATTAAAATTAAACTTTTAATATCTTTTTACTATATATAATATTATATATATTTAAACTTATATATATTTAACTATTAATAATATATCTATTAACTAATTTATTTAATCTTAAATTTATATAAGTTATTAAAATAAATAAAAAAAGAACTTAATATTAATTATAACTTTCTTTTATATAATTAATTCTTTAATTAAAAAAGTAGATATTTAGAAAAATCTTTTTAATTTTAAAAGTATTTAAAAAGATAAATTTTAATTTAAAATAATATTATATAAGATCTTTATTATTAACTTTAATATTTTAAAAAATATAAAATTAATATTAAAAAAGATTAAAACTTTTAATAACTTTTTAAATTTTAAATTAATTGAAACTTTATATTAACTTTCTTTTAAAATTAACTAAATTATTAAAAAAGTTATATTAATTATAATCTCTTTTAAAACTATTAAAAAGATTAAGAAATATATAAGAAATTAAATTTATATAATTAAAATCTTAATTAAAACTAAGAAATTATTAAATATAATAAAATTAATTTAATATATTTAATATCAAAGTTTTAAATATATAATTTAGTTTTTTTTTAATTTATTTTAATAACTTATATAAATCTAAGATTATAATAAATTAATTAATAGTTATATTATTAATAACTAAGTATATATAAATTTAAATATATATAATATTATATATAATAAAAAGATATTAAAGATTTAACTTTAATTTTAAAGAAATAATAATTAAAATAATTCTAAAATACTTTAAATATTAATAAAAAGAATTAAATTTAAACTAGTTTAAATATTAAATATTAATAATATTAATATTAATATTTAATATTAAATTAATATTAAGTTTAATAATAATAATTTATAAAGATTTTCAATTTAATTAAAATCAATTAATTAGATTAAATAATATTTTTAGATATAAATACTAGTTTTTTAAATAAATTTTAAATTAACTTTAATTTTAAATTTAATATTAAATAATAAAGATAAGTTAAAATAATATATATTAAACTTATCTTTTAACTTTAAATATATATTAATAAATAATTAATAATTAAATAGAAGATATTTTAATATCTTCTTTTTATTATATTTATATTTATTATTATTAATCAAGTCTAATTAGTATATATAAATTTTAATATAATTATAATTTAATTTTAACTAATAAATTATATTAATAATAATTTATTTAATATTAAAGGAAATTAAGATTTTATTTTGAAAAGTTAATTTATAAGTTAAAATATAATTAATTTTAAATTCTTTTATTAATCTTAATTTAATTACTTTTTTTAATATTATTTATTATTTTTAAATTTTAATCTATTTAATATAGATATTTAAATAAATAAAACTAATTATATAAATATCTAGTTTTAAACTAATTATTTCTTTAATTAGTTTATTAATTATTTTATTTTTTTAATTTTATAATATTTTAGAATTTAGATTAATTTAATATTAATACTTTTATTAACTATTTAGTAATTAATATTAAATACTTTTATTAATTGAACTAATATTAAATATTATAATTTGAAAATTAAGTTAAAATTATAAATTAAATTTTAATAAACTTTTAAATTTAAAATCCTTTGAAAAATAATATTAAAAATTTAAAGAAATTAAGAAATTTATTTTCAAATTTAGAATTAATATTTCTTAACTATTAAATATACTAAATAAAGTTACTAGAATATTTTTTTAAAGATTAAAAACTTAAAGTTAATATTTAAAGTATTTAGTTATATTAAAAATTATTAAAGTTGAATATTATCTTTGATTTTCAATTAATTAACTTTTAAAAGAAAAATAAATATATTAAAGTTTATTTTATTCTCTTAATTACTAATATTAATTAATTTTTTTTAAAATATTTATAAAATTAATTTTTAATTAAAACTAGTAATTAATAAATTTAAAAAAGTTTATTTAATTAAAATTAAAAAGAAAATACTAAAACTTAATAGAATTGATTAGAAAATTATTAATAAAGTTTATTTAACTATTTTTAATTTATTTTATAAAGTTTATAATTTTCTTTTTAATTTTAACTATTATTCTATTTATTAATAATAAGTAATTAATATAATATTTAAAAAACTAAAAAAGTTTAATTATTTAATCTCGAAAGTTTATAAAGTTATTTTATTATTAAATTATTTTAGAAAGGTTAATAAAAGAATATTAATTAAAAGATTAAATTATTTAATTAAAACTATTAGTTTATTATATAGCTTTTAAATTAAAAGTTAATTTAAAAAGTTTATAATTAATATTAAATTATTATTAATAATTAAAATTGAATAAAATTATATAACTAATTTTAAAATATTAATTTTATTTCTTAATATTAAAAGGACTTTTGATTATATATTTAAAAATTAGTTATTAATAATTTTAAAAAAGTTTAAACTATTATTTAATTTAATTAACTAAATTAACTACTTTTTAAAAACTTAATAATTTTAATTAGCTTTTAATAATTAAATTAAACTCTTTTAACTTATTAATACTAATATCTTTTAAAATAATCTAATTAATTCGATTTTATTTTTAATTTATATTAAAGATCTTTTTCTAATAATTAGTTATTTAGTTTAATTTTATATAAATAATATTATATTAATAATTAGTTTAATTAGTTTTAAAAAGAATTATTAAACTTTAGAAAAAAAGATTAATAAATTATATTTCTTTGAAATAATAAATAATATTGATTTTGATATTAAGAAAACTAAATTAATATATTTTTTTATAAATAACTTAATAGATTATTTAGTTAAATTATTAAATTAATAAGTTATATACTTTTTTAAATTAGTAAAATAATTAGGAATTTAGTTTAATAATATTTTTAAATTTAAAAATTATATTAGAATTCAAGTTAATTAAATTAAAATAATATTACTTCGAATTAATTAGTTAATTAATATTTAAATTAATTTATTCTTTTTTACTATATATTAGTTATATATTATTTATATTATTAATATTTTAAATTACAAATTTTTAATTTAGTATAAAAAGTAAACTAATTTTAAAGTTTAATTTTAATTATTTTAAAACTTAATTTTTTATAAAATCTTAAAGATTTTTAAAATTAATTTAAGATTTTTTATTTATTTATTTTAATAATCTATATAAGTTTAAAACTATAATAAATTGATTAATAGATATATTATTAATAATTAGATATATATAAGTTTAAATATATATAATATTATATATAATAAAGAGTTATTAAAAGTTTAGTTTTAATTTTAAAAAAATAATAGTTAAAATAATTTTAAAATACTTTGAATATTAATAAAAAGAATTAAGTTTAAATTAATCTAAATATTAAATATTAATAATATTAGTATTAATATCTAATATTAAATTAATATAAAGTTTAATAATAATAATTTATAAATAATTCTAATTTATTAAATATCAACTAATTAAATTAAATAATATTTTTATATATAAATACTAGTTTTTTAAATAAATTTTAGATTAGTTTTAATTTTAAATTTAATATTAAGTAATAAAAATAGATTTAGATAATATATATTAAACTTATTTTTTAATTTCAAATAAATATTAATAAATAGTTAATAATTAAATAAAAAGTATTTTAGTATCTTCTTTTTATTATATTTATATTTATTATTATTAATTAAATCTAATTAATATAAATAAGTTTTAATATAACTATAATTTAATTTTAATTAATAAAATATATTAATAATAACTTATTTAATATTAAAAGAAATCGAGATTTTACTTTTAAAAACTAATTTATAAATTAAAATATAATTAATTTTAGATTCTTTAGTTAATTTTAATTTAATTATTTTTTTCAAAGTAATTTCTTATTTCTAGATTTTAATACTCTTAATATAAATATTTAAATAAAAGAAGTTAGTTTTATAAATATTTGATTTTAAACTTATAACTTTTTTTATTAATTTATTAATTAATTTATTTCTTTTGATTTTATAATACTTTAAAATTTAAATTAATTTAATATTAATATCTTTATTAACTATTTAATTATTAATATCAAATATTTTTATTAATTATTTTTAATTAAAGTTATTATTTAATAATTTTAAATATTATAACTTTATTTAATTATTATTATAAACTATATATTCTTAACTTAGTTAAACTAACTAATTAATTAATTTAATTATTTAAATAATCTCTTTTAACTCTTTATTATATACTAATTAATTTAAATCAATATTTTATTTATAAACTTAAATTAACTTTTGATTTAAGTTTAAAAAAGTTAATTTAACTTTTATTTTAATTTTATTTTATAATTATAATCTATTAGTATAAAAGAAGAATTAATTAAATATTAATATTAATATTAACTTTTTATAATCTTTAATTTTATCTTTTTTTAAAAAATAACTAATTTAGATTAAAAATAAACTAATTATTTAAAATAGGAATTTAAAAGATTATAACTTTTCTAAACTATTTAAATTAATTAATAAATATATTAATTATTTAATCTAATTAATTTATACTAGTTTATTAATTAACTTCGATATTAATTTTAATCTCTATTTCTAATTAATTTTTAAAAAATAAATAAAGTTAAAACTAAGTTTTAACTTTTAATAACTCTTTTAATAATCTTTTTAATAACTTTATAATTCTTAATAACCTTTTAAATACTTTTTTTAAAATAGTTTATAAATTAAATAGTTTTTTAAAAGTTTAAATAATTAAAGAATATATTAATAATTAATATTAATAAGATAAATATTAAAAGGTATTAATATAGTTTTAATATCTATAATTAATTTTAAACTAGTTTTAAAAACTTTTAAAATTTTATAAAAAACTAAATTTTAAAATAGTTAAAATTAAATTATAAATTTAATTTACTTTTTATATTAAATTAAAAAGTTGTAATTTAAAATACTAATAATATAAATAATATATAACTAATATATAATAAAAAGAGATAAGTTAATTTAAATATTAATTAGTTAATTAACTTAAAATAATATTATTTTAATTTAATTAACTTGAATTTTAATATAACTTTTGAATTTAAAAGTATTATTAAACTAAATTCTTAATTATTTTATTAGTTTAAAGAAGTATATAACTTATTAATTTAATAATTTAATTAAATAACTTATTAAATTATTTTTAAAAAAGTATATTAACTTAGTTTTCTTAAAGTTAAAATTAATATTATTTATTATTTTAAAAGAATATAACTTATTAACTTCTTTTTTTAAAATTTTATAATTCTTTTTAAAACTAGTTAAATTAATTATTAATATAATATTATTTATATAAGACTAGATTAAATAACTAATTATTAGAAAACAATCTCGAATATAAATTAAAAATAAAATTAAACTAATTAAGTTACTTTAAAGAATATTAGTATTAATAAGTTAAAAGAGTTTAATTTAGTTATTAAAAGTTAATTAAAGTTACTAAACTTTTAGAAAGTAGTTAATTTAATTAATTAAATTAAATAATAATTTAAACTCTTTTTAAATTATTAATAACTAGTTTTTAAATATATAATTAAAAGCCTCTTTGATATTAAAAAATAAAACTAATATTTTAAAATTAGTTATATAATTTTATTTAATTTTAATTATTAATAATAATTTAATATTAATTATAAACTTTTTAAATTAACTTCTAATTTAAAAGTTATATAAAAAACTAATAATCTTAATTAAATAATTTAATCTTTTAATTAATATTCTTTTATTAACCTTTTTAAAGTAATTTAATAATAAAATAATTTTATAAGTTTTTAAAATTTAATAATTAAACTTTTTTAATTTTTTAAATATTATATTAATTACTTACTATTAGTAAATAAAATAATAACTAAAATTAAAAAGTAAGTTATAAACTTTATAAAATAAATTAAAAATAACTAAATAATCAAATCGATTAAAAATAGTCCTCGGTTTAATAATATAGTAGTAATATATCGAACTAAGAGTTTTCAAACTTTCAATACCTCTCTAGTGAAAAATTATATATTTAAATCTATCTAATTAACTAGTTCTTTTGTTTATCAAAGAACCTTATTTTTTCTTTCAAATAGAACTAGACTCTCAATATAACTAACTATATTCGATATTATATATAATTAAACTTTAAAATATATTAAGCTGCTAATAAACTAACTACTAATCAATCTATTATAATCTTAGATTTATATAAGTCGTTAAAATAAATAATAAAAAAAAAATAACTAAATAAATTTTATTAATAATTTTTTAATTAATTTTATTAAATTCTAATATTTTCTCTTTAATTTTTATTAAATAAGTTTTTTTAAATTTATTAATTACTAGTTTTAACTAAAGATCGACTTTATAAATATTTTAAAAAAAACTAATTAATATTAATAATTAGAAGAATAAAATAAATCTTAATATACTAGCTTTTTCTTTAAAAGTTAATTAATTAGAAATCGAGAATAATATTTAACTTTAATAACTTTTAATATAATTAAAACTTTTAAATATTAATTTTAAGTTTTTAATCTTTAAAAAATTATTTTAATAACTTTATTTAGTATATTTAATAATTAAAAAATATTAGTTCTAAACTAAAAAATAATTTTCTTAATTTCTTTAAACTTTTAATATTATTTTTTAAAGGATTTTAAATTTAAAGGTTTATTAAAATTTAACTTATAATTTCAACTTGATTTTTAAAATTATAATATTTAATACTAATTTAATTAATTATATTAGTTTAAAATTAATAGTTTTTAAAAATTTAATTATTAATATTTTAAAAGTTAATCTAATTCTAATTAATTTAAAAGGTTTTTAATTAAAGACTAGATTCTTATTAACTAACTTAATTAAATTAATTTTAAATAATTTCTAATTAGTTTTCTTAATATTAAAAATTTAAAAGAGATTTAAATAACTTTAATTTAAATTTAGATTTTTAATTATAAAAAAAATTAATAAATAATTTAAACTTAGATTATCTAATATTTATTAATTATTAATATATCTTATTATTTTTAAAGTAATAAAAATAAAGTTTAAAATTAAAGAGTTAATTTTATAAAAGAAGGTTTTAATTTTTAGATTATTAAATAACTTTAAATTATTATCTTTAATCTAGTTAATTAATTAAATCTCTTTTTAAATATTAAATAACTTTAGATTCTACTAAAAATAATATATATTAAAATTATTTAAAATAAGTAAGTTAGTTTTAATAGTTTTTAAAAAAAAACTTTTTTTAAATATTTTCTTTATTTTATTTTCAATTTAACTAGTTTTATTATAAATATTAATTATTTCAAGTATATTGATTTCTAAGTTTAATTATATTATTAATAAGTTTAAATCTAAGTTATTAAATATTAATATAATATTAATAATAAGAACTTTTAAAATATATATTAAAGTTTAAAGTTTAAAATTCTAATATAATATTAGAAGTTAATTGAAGTTAATATAAATTATAAATTAATTATTTAATTAGTTTTAGTTTTTAATTATAATCTAAAGTTCCTAGATTATTAATAAGTTAATTTTTAACTTAATAATTAATTTAAAAGTTAATTTAATTTCTAATAAACTTTTATTAAAGTTTATTTATAATATTTAGATATTTTAATTATTTATAAATTAAAAGTAATCTTTTTTATTACTTTATATACTTTATATAATTTCGAATTATTAATATAAGATTAGAAGTAATTAATATATTTTAAAGTTAAATATAAATAAAGTTTCTTATAAATATTATAAATATTATAAATATATTAAAAGGTTAAATATAGTTTTAAATATAAATTATATTTAATTTAATAATAATAAAATTAAATTATATATTTAAATCTTTAATAATAAATATATTAAATTAACTTTATTATATTTAATAGTTTTTTAATTTTAACTAAGATTCTAATAATATAAACTTAATTCTTTATATACTTTTTAACTTTTTTAATAGTTTTAAAAGAGATTATTATTAAATTAACTTTTTTAATAATCTAGTTAATTTTAAAAAAGAGTTAATAAAGAGTTTTAATTAATTTAAAATTTAAAAAGTTATTAAAAGTTTTAATCTTTTTTAATATTAATTCTATATTTTTTAAAATATTAAAGTTAATAATAAAAATTTTATATAATATTACTTTAAATTATAATTTATTCTTTTAAATATTCTTAAAATTAAAAAGGTTTTTCTAAATATTAATCTTTTTAATTAAAAAGTTAATTATATAAAAAGAAATTATAATTAAAACTAAGTTCTTCTTATTAGATATATTAGTAATAATTAAAATAATTAGCTTTTTAATTTTCTTAATTTTAAAAGCTTTATTAATAATATTATAAATAATAAGAGTTAAGAAGATATTATAATATAATATAATATTATATATTAAAATAAATTAATATAAAAACTTAACTTTAAACTTAATTACTTTAAGTTTAATTTAAATAATAGTTTAGTTATTTAACTTTAGATTATTTAATATAATAATATTAGTAAAAAAAATTTAAATTAGATTTTAAATAATTTTAATAATTTTTAATATTAAGATTATTAAAAATATTAAAATTATTAAAAAAGTTATTAAAAGAGTTATTAAAAGAATTATTAATTATTTTTATAATTTCAAAGCTTTAATTTAGTTTTCTATTTTTTAAATTATATATTCGAGGTTATTAAGTTAAAAAGCTAATTAATTAGTAACTTTTTTAATTTTTCTTAATATAATATAGTTTTTAAATTTTTTAATAAAATCTAATATTTTATTTTATTATTTTTAAAAAGAAGTTAAAGAGTTAACTTTAATTAAAAAGTTTAAAACTTTGAAAATAAATAATTAAATAGATTCTAAGTTAGTTAATTAGTTAATAATAATTTTCAGATTTTTATTAATCTATTTTATTAAGAATAAATTAATATATTTTAAAAGGTAAAATAAGATATTACTAAAATTAATTATAATATTTATAATAAATTTAATAAAGAGATTTAAATTTATAATATTAAAGAGACTAAATAAATTAATATTAAAGTTAAATCGAAGAATTATAAATAAAATTAATAATAAAATGATATTTATAATATTATTAATAATATTAATAATTAAAGAAAATAACTTGATAATTATTAAAATACTAAAAGTAGTTAAAAAGAAAATAATAAAAGTAATATTTTAATTATTATTATTATTTAAAGTAGAAAGTACTTTTATATTAATAAATATTAATATAATACTTTAATAAATATATTAATATTTTAAAAGCTTTTCTAGATTTAAAAAATATCTTTTATATTATTAATATTATTAATATTATTAAATATTAACTAAATTAATAATTTGAGTTTAATTTAATAAAATTAATAAATTTAGTAACTAGAATTATTAGAATTAATAGTGATAATAATATAAAGATAATATAAAAGTATAAATAAACTTTTTTTTTATTTATTTATTTTAATAATCTATATAAATCTAAATATATATAATATTATATATAATAAAGAGATATTAAAAGTTTAGTTTTAATTTTAAAGAAATAATAATTAAAATAATCTTAAAATACTTTGAATATTAATAAAAAGAATTAAGTTTAAATTAGTTTAAATATTAAATATTAATAATATTAATATTAATATCTAGTATTAAACTAATATTAGATTTAATAATAATAATTTATAAGGTTTTCTAATTTAATTAAAGTTAACTAATTAAATTAAATAATATCTTTATATATAAATACTAGTTTCTTAAATAAATTCTAAATTAACTTTAATTCTAAATTTAATATTAAGTAATAAAAATAAACTTAGATAATATATATTAAGTTTATCTTTTAACTTTAAATATATATTAACAAATAGTTAATAACTAAATAGAAGATATTTTAATATTTTCTTTTTATTATATTTATATTTATTATTATTAATTAAGTCTAATCAATATAAATAAACTTTAATATAATTATAACCTAGTTTTAATTAATAAAATATATTAGTAATAATTTATTTAATATTAAAAGAGATTAAGATTTTATTTTAAAAAGTTAATTTATAAATTAAAATATAATTAACTTCTAGTTTTTTAATTAATCTCGATTTAATTACTTTTTTTAAAACTAGTTCCTATTTTTAAATTTTAATATTCTTGATATAAATATTTAAATAAAAGAAATTAATCTTATAAATATTTAATTTTAGATTAATAATTTCTTTTATTAATTTATTAACTAATTTATTCTTTTCAACTTTATAATATTTTAAAATTTAAACTAATTTAATATTAATATTTTTATTAATTATTTAGTTATTAATATTTAATACTTTTATTAATTATTTTTAATTAAAGTTATTATTTAATAATTTTAAATATTATAACTCTATTTAATTATTATTATAAATTATATATTTTTAGTTTAATTAAACTAATTAACTAGTTAATTCGATTATTTAAATAATTCTTTTTAACTTTTTATTATATACTAGTTAATTTAAATTAATATTCTACTTATATATTTAGATTAATTTTTAATTTAAATCTAAAAGATTTAATTTAACTTTTATTTTAATTCTATTTTATAATTAAGATCTATTAGTATAAAAAGTATATTAATTAGATACTAATATTAATATTAATCTTTTATAATTCTTAACTTTATTTTTTTTTCAAAAAGTAATTAATTTAAACTAAAAATAAACTAGTTATTTAAAATAAGAATTTAAAGAATTATAATTTTTTTAAACTATTTAGATTAATTAGTAAATATATTAATTATTTAATCTAGTTAATTTATATTAGCTTTTTAATTAACTTTAATATTAATTTCAATCTTTACTTTTAATTAACTTTTAGAAAGTAAAAAGTTAAAACTAAGTTTTAACTTTTAATAACTCTTTTAATAACTTTTTTAATAATTTTTTAAATATCTTTTTTAAAATAGTTTATAAATTAAATAGTTTTTCGAGAGTTTAAATACTTAGAAAATATATTAGTAATTAATATTAGTAAAACAAATATCAAGAAGTATTAATATAATTTTAATATTTATAATTAATCTTAAACTAGTTTTAAATACTTTTAAGATTTTATAAAAAGTTAAGTTTTAAAATAATTAAAATTAAATTTTAAAATTAATTTACTTTTTATATTAAATTAAAAATTTATAATCTAAGATACTAATAATATATATAATATATAACTAATATATTATAAAAAGAGATAAACTAATTTAAATATTAATTAGTTAATTAACTTAAAGTAATATTATTTTAATTTAATTAACTTGAATTCTAATATAACTTTTAAATTTAAAAGTATTATTAAATTAAATTTCTAATTATCTTATTAATTTAAAAAAATATATAATTTATTAGTTTAATAATTTAACTAAATAATTTATAAAATTATTAGAAAAGAAATAAATTAACTTAGTTTTTTTAAAATTAAAATTAATATTATTTACTATTTTAAAAGAATATAATTTATTAATTTCTTTTTTCAAAGTTTAATAATTTTTTTTAAAACTAATTAAACTAGTTATTAATATAATATTATTTATATAAAACTAGATTAAATAACTAATAATTAGAAAGAGATTTTAAATATAAATTAAAAATAAAATTAAACTAATTAAATTACTTTAAAAGATACTAATATTAATAAGTTAAAAAAGTTTAATTTAATTATTAAAAACTAATTAAAGTTACTTAGTTTTTAAAAAGTAATTAATCTAACTAATTAAATTAAATAATAATTTAAACTCTTTTAAAATTATTAATAACTAGTTTTTAAATATATAATTAAAAGTTCTTTTAATATTAAAAAATAAAACTAATATTTTAAAATTAATTATATAATCTTATTTAATTTTAATTATTAATAATAATTTAATATCAATTATAAACTTTTTAAATTAACTTTTAATTTAAAAGTTATATAGAAAGTTAATAGTTTTAATTAAATAGTTTAATCTTTTAATTAATATTTTCTTATTAACTTTTTTAAAGTAATTTAATAATAAAATAATTTTATTAAGTTTTAAAGTTTTTCTTTTAATTTTAATTAAATAAACTCTTTTAAACTTACTAGTTACTAGTTTTAACTAGAGATTAACTTTATAAATATCTTAGAAAGAGTTAATTAATATTAGTAATTAAAAGAATAAAGTAGATTTTTTTTTTTTTTTTTTTTTTATTTATTTTAATAACTTATATAAGTCTAAGACTATAGTAAGTCGGCTAGTAGTTATACTACTAGTAGCTAGGTATATATAAGTCTAAATATATACAATATTATATATAATAAAGAGATACTAAGGGTTTAGCCCTAATTTTAAAAAAATAATAATTAAAATAATCTTAAAATACCCTGAATATTAGTAAAAAGAATTAAGCTCAAATCAGTCTAATTACTGAATATTAGTAATATTAGTACTAATATCCGATATTAGACTAGTTTAAGACTTAATAATAATAATTTATAGATAAATCTAATTTATTAAAAGTCAATTAATCTAGTTAAGTAATATCTTTATATACAAATACTAGTTTCTTAGATAAATTCCAGGCTAGCTTCTATTTTAAGTTTAATATCTAGTAAGAGGGGTAAACTAAGATAATATATATTAAACTTATCTTTTAGCTTTAGATATATATTAGTAAGTAATTAATAATTAAATAGAAGATATTCTAATATCTCTTTTTTATTATATTTATACTTATTATTATTAGCTAAGTCAAGTTAGTATAAATAAGCTTTAATATAATTATAGCTTAGTTTTAGTTGATAAAATATATTAATAGTAGCTCGCTTAGTATTAAAAGGGATTAAGATTTTATTTCGAGAAACTAATTTATAGATTGAAATATAATTAGCTTTTAATTCCTTAGTTAATCTCGATTTAGTTATTTTAATTGTTTTTTCTAAAGCTAGTTTCTATTCTTAAGTCTTAATAACTTTGATCTAGATATTTAAATAAGTGAAGTTAGTCTTATAAATATTTAGTTCTAAATTAATAGCTTCTTTTACTAGTTTATCAATTAATTCGTTCTTTTCGACTTTGTAGTACTTTAGAACTTAAACTAATTTAATATTAGTACCTTTATTAACTATTTAGTAATTAGTATTAAATACTCTTATTAGCTATTTTTAGTTAAAGTTATTATTTAGTAATTTCAAGTATTATAGTTCTATTTGATTATTATTATAAATTATATATTCTTAGTTAGACTAAGCTAACTAACTAGTTAATTCGATTATCTAAATAACTCTTTCTAACTTACTATTATATACTAGTTAGTTTAAACTAATATTCTACTTATATATTTAGATTAGTTTTTAATTTAAATCTAAAAATATTAATCTAATTTTTATTCTAGTTTTATTTTATAGTTATAATCTATTAATATAAAAAGTATATTAATTAAATATTAGTATTAATACTAGTATCTTATAATTATTAATTTTTTCCTTTTTCGAAAAGTAGTTAATTTAGACTAAAAATAAACTAGTTATCTAAAATAAGAATTTAAAGAGCTATAACTTTTCTAGACTATCTAAGTTAATTAGTAAGTATATTAATTATTTAATTCAATCGATTTATATTAACTTAGTAGCTAGCTTCGATATTAGCTTTGATCTCTACTTCTAGTTAACTTTTAGAAAATAAATAAAACTAAAATTAAGTTCTAACTTCTAGTAACCCTCTTAATAACTTTATAATTTTTAGTAACTTTTCTAATAACTTTATAACTCTTAATAATCTTTTTAAAGTAACTAATAAATCAAGTAGTTTTTCGAGAGTTTAAGTAACTAAAAAGTATATTAGTAGTTAATATTAGCTAATCGGATATTAGAGGATACTAGTATAATCTTAGTATCTATAGTTAAACTTAAACTAGTTTTAAAAACCTCTAAGATTTTACAAAGAGCTAGATTTTAAAGTAATTAAAATTAAACTTTAAAATTAGTTTATTCCTTATACTAAATCAAGAACTTATAATCTAAGATATTAATAATATAAGTAATATATAACTAGTATATAATAAAAAGGAATAAATTAGTTTAAATATTAGTTAACTAACTAGTTCAAAGTAGTATTATTTTAGTTTAACTAACTTGAATTCTAATATAACTTTTAAATTTAAAAGTATTATCGAACTAAATCTTTAACTACTTTACTAATTTAAAAAAGTATATAACTTATAAATTCAGTAATTTAACTAAATAAGCTTTTAAGTTACTAGAAAAAAAATAGATTAACTTAGTTTTCTTAAAGTTAAAATCGATACTATTTATTATTCTAAGAGAATATAACTTATTAACTTCTCTTTCTAAAGTTTAATAGTTTTTTTTAAAGCTAGTTAAACTAATTACTAATATAATATCGTTTATATAAAACTAAACTAAATAGCTAATAGTTAGAAAAAGATCTTGAATATAAATCAAAAATAAAATTAAATTAATTAAGCTACTTTAGAGAATATTAGTATTAATAAGCTAAAAGAGCTTAATTTAATTATTAAAAGCTAGTTAGAGCTATTAGGTTTCTAAGAAGTAGCTAATTTAGTTAATTAAACTAAATAGTAATTTAAGCTTTTTTAAAATTACTAGTAACTAGTTTTTAGATATATAATCGAAAGCTCCTTTGATATTAAGAAATAAAACTAATATTTTAAACTTAGTTATATAATCTTATTCGATTTTAATTATTAATATTAGTTTAGTATTAATTATAGACTTTTTAAGTTGACTTCTAATTTAAAAGCTATATAATAAGCTAGTAGTCTTGATTAAATAGTTTAATCTCTTTACTAATATCTTTTTATTAACCTTTCTAAAGTAGTTTAATAGTAAGATAATTTTATAAGTTTTTAGAATTAAATAATTAAACTTTTTTAATTTTTTAAATATTATATTAGTTACTTATTACTAGTAAGTTAGATAATAGTTAAAATTAAGAAGAAAGTTATAAACCTTATAAAATAGATTAAGAATAGCTAAATAAGCTTTATTAATAATTTCTTAACTAATTCTATTAAGTCTAAAGATTTTCCTTTTGACTTTAATTAAATAAGCTTTTTCAAGCTTACTAATTATTAGTTCTAATTAAAAATCGACTTTATAAATATTCTAGAAAAAACTAGTTAATATTAGAGGCTAGAAGAACAAAGTAAACTTTAAAATATTTGTTTTTTCTTCGAAAATTAATTAGTTAGAAATTAAAGATAGTATTTAGTTTTAATAGTTTTTAATATAACTAAAAGCTTTAAAAATAGTTTTCAAATTTTTAATCTCTAAAAAGATATTTTAATAACTTTGTTTAATATATTTAATAACTGAAAAGTATTAATTTTAAGCTAAAAAGTAGTTTTAACTTTTTCTTTAAACTCTTAATATTGATTTTCAAAGAGTTTTAAACTTAAGAGTTTACTAAAGTTTAGTTTATAACTTTAACTTAATTTTCGAAATTATAATATTCGATATTAGCTCGATTAATTATATTAACTTAAAGCTAATAACTTTTAAAAACTCGATTATTGATATTTTAAAAGTTAACTTAGTTCTAACTAGCTTTAAAAATTATTAATTAAAAACTAAACTTTTATTAGTTAAATCAACTAAACTAGCTTTAAATAGATCTTAATTAGCCTTCTTAGTATCAAAAAACTAAAAAGGATTTAAGTAACTTTAATTTAAACTTAAGTTTTTAATTATAAAGAAGATTAATAAATAATTTAAATTTAAATTATCTAATATTTACTAGTTATTAATATACTTTACTATCTTTAAAGTAGTAAGAGTAAGATTTAAAACTAAAAAACTAGCTTTATAAAAGAAAGTTTTAGTCTTTAGATTATTAAATAACTTTAGATTATTATCTTCAATCTAATTAATTAATCAAGTTTCCTTTTAAATATTAAATACTTCTAAGTTCTATTAAGAGTAATAAATATTAAAATTATTTAAAATAAATAAATTAGTTATAATATCTTTAAAGAAAAAGTTTCTTTTAATTATTTTCTTTAATTTACTTTTAACTTAATTAGTCTTATTATAAATATTAACTATTTCGAGTATATTAATTTCTAAATCTAATTGTATTACTAATAAGTTTAAATCCAAGTTATTAAGTACTAATATAATATTAGTAATAAGAACTTTTAAAGTATATATTAAAGTTTAAAACTTGAAGTTCTAGTATAATACTAAAAGCTAGTTAAAGTTAATATAAGTTATAGATTAATTATTTAACTAATTTTAGTTTTTAGTTATAATCTAAGGTTTTTAGACTATTAATAAATTGATTTTTAATTTAATAACTAACTCGAAAACTAATTTAATTCTTAATAAGCTTTTATTAAAATTTATTTATAATATTTAAATATCTTAGTTATTTATAAATTAAAAGTAACTCTTTTAATTACTTTATATACTTTATATAATTTCAAGTTATTAATATAAGATTAGAAGTAGTTAATATACTTTAAAGTTAAATATAAATAAAGTTTCTTATAAATATTACAGATATTATAAATATATTAAGAGGTTAAGTAAAGTTCTAAATATAAACTATATTTAGCTTAATAATAATAAAATTAAGTTATATATTTAAAATCCTAGTAACAAATATATTAAGTTGATTTTATTATACTTAGTAGTTTCTTGATTTTAACTAAGATTCTAGTAATATAAACTTGGTTTCTTATATACTTCTCAACTTTCTTAATAGTCTTAAAAGAGATTACTATTAAACTAACTTTTTTAACTACCTAGTTAACTTTAGAAGATAATTAATAAAGAGTTTTAATTAGTTTAAAGTTCAAAGAGTTATTAAAGGTTTTAATCTCTTTTAATACTAGTTTTATATCTTTCAAAGTATTAAAGTTAATTATAAAGATTTTATATAATACTACTTTAAACTAAGATTTATCTTTTTAAATACTTTTAAAATTAAAAAGGTTTTTCTAAATATCAACTTTCTTAATTAAAAAGTTAATTATATAAAAAGAGATTATAATTAATACTAAGTTCTTTTTATTAAATATATTAGTAATAATCGAAATAATTAGTTTTTTAACTTCTTTAGTTTTAAAAGCTTTATTAATAATATTATAAATAATTAAAGTTAAGAAGATATTATAATATAATATAATATTATATATTAAAATAAATTAATTTAAAAGCTTAACTTTAAATTTAACTACTTTAGATTTAATTATAATTATAATCTAGTTATTTAATTTTAAATTATTTAATATTATAATATTAATAAAACTAATTTAAATTAAATTTTAAATAATTTTTATAATTTTTATTATCAAGGTTACTAAAAGTATTAAAGTTATTAAAAGAGTTTTTAAAAAAGTTATTAGAGATTATTTTTATAATTTCAAGGTTTTAATTTATATTTCTATCTTTTAGATTATATATTCAAGGTTATTAAATTAAAAAACTAATTAATTAATAACTTTTTTAACTTTTTTTAATATAATATAATCTTTAAATACTTTAATAAAATTTAGTATTTTACTTTATTATTTCTAGAAAGAAATTAAAAAGTTAATTTTAATTAAAAAGTCTAAAACTTTAAAGATAAATAATTAAATAGATTCTAAGTTAATTAATTAATTAATAATAATTTTTAAGTTTTTATTAATCTATTCTATTAAAAAGAGGTTAATATATTTAAATAAATAAAGTAGAATATTATTAAAGTTAATTATAATATTTATAATAAGTTTAATTAAAAAGTTTAAATTTATAATATTAAAAAAGTTAAATAAATTAATATTAAAATTAAACTAAAAGGTAGTAAGTAAAGTTAATAGTATAGTAATATTTATAATATTATTAATAATATTAATAATTAAAGAAAATAATCTAATAATAATTAGTATATTAAAGATAGTTAAAAAGAAAGTAGTTAAAATAATATTTTAATTATTATTATTATTTAAAGTTAAAGGTACTTTTATATTAATAAATATTAATATAATATTTAAATAAGTATATTAATATTATAAAAACTTTAGTAGATTAAAGAAACTCTTCTAGTTTTATTAGAATTATTAATATTATTAATTATTATTAAATTAGTAATTTGAGTTTAATAAAATAAAATTAATAAACTTAATATTTAAAATCATTAAAATTAATAATAATAATAATATAAGAAAAGTAAAAAGATATAAATAAGTTAGTTCGAATTATAAAAATATATTATATTAAATATTAACCTCTTTTTATTAATATTTTTATTATATTAATGATTTTTTAATATTTTTATAGTTTTTTAAAGTTTTTAAATAAAAGTTTCGAAAATATAAAGTAAAATTAATAAAATTGATAATAACAATAATATCTTAGTAATAAATAATTATATAATTAAATAGTTTAGTTTAATTAATTTATAAAAAAGTTATTTATTATATTCGACTTTAATCTAATAATTTTCAATAAGAAATTATATTTTTTCAATGAAAAATCATTTTAAATATATCTTTTTTTAACTAAATAAATTATTATTAATATATTTTATTAATTAAAATTTAGTTATAACTATATTAAAGTTTATTTATATTAATTAAATCTAATTAATAATAATAAATATAAATATAAAAAAAAGAGATATTAAAATACTTTTTATTTAATTATTAACTACTTATTAATATTTATCTAAAGTTAAAAGATAAACTTAATATATATTATTTTAATTTATTTCTATTATTTAATATAAAATCTAGAATTAAAGTTAATTTAGAATTTATTTAAGAAACTAATATTTATATATAAAAATATTATTTAACTAGATTAATTAACTTTTAATAAATTAAACTTATTTATAAATTATTATTATTAAATCTCAAATTAATCTAATACTAGATATTAATATTAATATTATTAATATTTAATATTTAAATTAGTTTAAATTTAATTCTTTTTATTAATATTTAAAGTATTTTAAAATATTTTTAATTTATTTTAATTATTATTTTTTTAAAATTAGAGCTAGACTTTTAATATCTCTTTATTATATATAATATTATATATAATTAGATTTATATATATTTAATTATTAATAATATATCTATTAACTAATCTATTATAATCTTAAACTTATATAAATTATTAAAATAAAAAAAAAGAATTTATTTAAAAAACTAGTATTTATTTATAAAAGTATTATTTAACTAAGTTAATTAATATTTAATAAATTAGATTTATTTATAAATTATTATTATTAAATCTTAGATTAACTTAATACTAAATATTAATATTAATATTACTAATATTTAATATTTAGATTAGTTTAAACTTAATTTTTTTTATTAATATTTAAAGTATTTTAAGATTATTTTAATTATTATTTCTTTAAAATTAAAGCTAAACTTTTAATATCTCTTTATTATATATAGTATTATATATATTTAAACTTATATATATTTAACTACTAATAATATATCTATTAGTTAATCTATTATAATTTTAGATTTATATAAATTATTAAAATAATAAAAAAAATAAAATTTAAAGATATTAGTTTTATTCTTTAATATTAAAAAAGCTTTCAATTATATATTTAAAAACTAAATATTAATAATTTTAAAAAAGTTTAAATTATTATTTAGTTTAATTAACTAGATTAATTATTTCTTAAAAGTTTAATAGTTTTAATTAGTTTTTAATAACTAAATTAAACTCTTTTAATTTATTAATATTAATATTCTTTAAAGTAGTTTAATTAATTTAATTTTATTTTTAATTTATATTTAAGATCTTTTCTTAATTATTAGTTATTTAGTTTAATTTTATATAAATAATATTATATTAGTAATTAATTTAATTAATTTAAAAAAGAATTATTAAATTTTAAAAAAAGAAATTAATAAATTATATTCCTTTAAAATAATAAATAGTATTAATTTTAACTTTAAGAAAACTAAATTAATTTATTTCTTTTTTAATAACTTAGTAAGCTATTTAATTAAATTATTAAATTAATAAGTTATATACTTTTTTAAATTAATAAAGTAATTAGAAATTTAGTTTAATAATACTTTTAAATTTAAAAATTATATTAGAATTTAAATTAAAATAATATTACTTTGAATTAATTAGTTAATTAATATTTAAATTAATTTTTTTTTCTTATATACTAATTATATATTATTTATATTATTAGTATTTTAGATTATAGATTTTTAATTTAATATAAAGAGTAAATTAATTTTAAAGTCTAATTTCAATTACTTTAAAATTTAACTTTTTATAAAATCCTAAAGATTTTTAAAATTAATTTAAACTTAGTTATAAATATTAAAATTATATTAATACTTTTAAATATTTATTTTATTAATATTAATTACTAATATACTTTCTAATTATTTAAACTTTTAAAAAACTATTTAATTTATTAGTTTCTTTAAAAAAGTTATTAAAAAATATAAAGTTATTAAAAAAGTTATTAAAAGTTAAAATTTAATTCTAATTTTATTTACCTTTTAAAAACTAATTAGAAATAAAGATTGAAGTTAATATTAAAACTAGTTATTAAAATAATATAAATCAATTAAATTAAATAATTAATATATTTATTAATTAATTTAAATAATTTGAAAAAGTTATAACTTTTTAAATTTCTATTTTAAATAATTAACTTATTTTCAATTTAAATTAACTACTTTTTAAAAAAAATTAAAGTTAATAATTATAAAAAGTTAATATTAATATTAATATCTAATTAATATATCTTTTATATTAATAGATTATAATTATAAAGTAAAATTAAAATAAAGGTTAAATTAGTTTTTTTAAATTTAAATTAAAAGTTAATTTAAATATATAAATAAAATATTAATTTAAATTAGTTAATATATAATAAAGAGTTAAAAAGAATTATTTAGATAATTAAATTAATTAACTAACTAATTTAATCTAATTAAGAATATATAATTTATAATAATAATTAAATTAGATTATTAAAATTAAAAATATTAAGTAATAACTTTAATTAAAAATAATTAATAAAAGTATTTAATATTAATTACTAAATAGTTAATAAAAATATTAATATTAAATTAGTTTAGATTTTAAAGTATTATAAAGTTGAAAAGAATAAAATAG
This sequence comes from Clarireedia paspali, assembly GCA_026225955.1. Classification (NCBI taxonomy): domain Eukaryota; kingdom Fungi; phylum Ascomycota; class Leotiomycetes; order Helotiales; family Rutstroemiaceae; genus Clarireedia; species Clarireedia paspali. Next base: position 4,040 of record JANGZZ010000275.1, on the reverse strand, counting down.
TTAATAAATTAATAAAAAAAGTTATTAATCTAAAATTAAATATTTATAAAACTAACTTTATTTATTTAAATATTTAGATTAAAGTTATTAAAACTTAAAAATAGAAACTAGTTTTAAAAAAAATAATTAAATTAAAACTAATTAAAGAATAAAAAGCTAATTATATTTTAACTTATAAATTAACTTTTTAAAATAAAATCTTAATCTTTTTTAATATTAAGTAAATTATTATTAATATATTTTATTAGTTAAAATTTAATTATAATTATATTAAAATTTATTTATATTAATTAGATTTAACTAATAATAATAAATATAAATATAATAAAAAGAAGATATTAAAATACTTTCTATTAAATTATTAATTATTTATTAATATTTATTTGAAATTAAAAAACAAGTTTAATATATATTATTTAAACTTATTTTTATTATTTAATATTAAATTTAAAATTAAAGCTAATCTAGAATTTATTTAAAAAACTAATATTTATATATAAAAATATTATTTAACTTAGTTAACTAATATTTAATAAATTGGAAAACTTTAAAAATTATTACTATTAAATCTAATATTAATTTAATACTAGATATTAATATTAATATTATTAATATTTAATATTTAAATTAATTTAAATTTAATTCTTTTTATTAATATTTAAAATATTTTAAGATTATTTTAATTATTATTTCTTTAAAATTAAAGTTAAACTTTTAATATCTCTTTATTATATATAATATTATATATATTTAGATTTATATATATTTAATTACTAATAATATAATTACTAACTAATCTATTATAATCTTAGATTTATATAAGTTATTAAAATAAAAAAAAATAAGATTAATAATATAATAATATCTATAATATTATTAATAATATTAATAATTAAAAAAGATAATTTAATAATTATTAAAGTATTAGAAATAGTTAAAAAGAAGATAGTTAAAATAATATCTTAATTATTATTATTATTTAAAATAGAAAGTATTTCTATATTAATAAATATTAATATAATATTTTATAATAAATATATTAATATCTTAAAAGCTTTTCTAGATTAAAGAAATATTTCTAATATTATTAATATTATTAATATTATTAAATATTAATTAAATTAATAATTTAAATTTAATTTAATAAAATTAATAAACTTAATATTTAGAATTATTAGAATTAATAATAATAATAATATAGTAATAATATAAAAGTATAAATAGATTAATTCGAATTATAAAAGTATATTATATTTAATATTAACTTCTTTTTATTAATATTTTTATTATTTTAATAATTTTTTAATATTTTTATAATTTTTAAAGTTTTTTAATAAAAATTTCAAAAATATAAAATAAAAATTAATAAAATTAATAATAATAATAATATCTTAATAATAAATAATTATATAATTAAATAGTTTAATTAGTTTAATTTATAAAAAAGTTATTTATTATATTCGATTTTAATTTAATAATTTTTAATAAGAAATTATATTTTTTTAATAAAAAATCGTTTTTTACTTTTTATATTAATAATATATAATATTTTTATTATTTTAATAATTTTTTAATATTTTTATAGTTTTTAAAGTTTTTAAATAAAAATTTTGAAAATATAAAATAAAAATCTATAAAATTAATAATAATAATAATATCTTGATAATAAATAATTATATAATTAAATAGTTTAATTAGTTTAATTTATAGAAAAGTTATTTATTATATTTAACTTTGATCTAATAATTTTTAATAAGAAATTATATTTTTTTAATAAAAAATCGTTTTATAATTATTATTATTATTTAAAATAAAGAGTACTTTTATATTAATAAATATTAATATAATATTTTAATATATATATTAATATCTTAAAAGTTTTTTTAAATTTAAAAAGTATTTTTTAAATTATTAATATTATTAATATTATTAAATATTAATTAAATTAATAATTTGAATTTAATTTAATAAAATTTATAAATTTAATATCTAAAATTATTAAAATTAATAATAATAATAATATAAAAATAATATAAAAATATAAATAAACTAGTTCGAATTATAAAAATATATTATATTAAATATTAACTTCTTTTTATTAATATTTTTATTATTTTAATAATTTTTTAATATTTTTATAATTTTTTAAAGTTTTTTAATAAAAATTTTAAAAATATAAAATAAAAATCTATAAAATCAATAGTAATAATAATATTTTAATAATAGATAATTATATAATTAAATAGTTTAATTAGTTTAATTTATAGAAAAGTTATTTATTATATTTAATTTTAATCTAATGATTTTTAATAGAAAATTATATTTTTTTAATAAAAAATTATTTTAATTAAAAAAGTTAATTAATTTCATTATATTAAATTTATTATAAATATTATAACTAATTTTAATAATATTCTATTTTATCTTTCTAAATATATTAATTTATTTTTAATAAATTAAATTAATAAAAATTTGAAAATTATTATTAATTAATTAATTAATTTAGAACTTATTTAAATATTTATTTATAAAATTTTAAACTTTTTAATTAAAATTAGTATTTTTATCTTTTTTTAAAAATAATAAAATAAAATATTAGATTTTATTAAAATATTTAAAAACTATATTATATTAAGAAAAGTTAAAAAAGTTATTAATTAATTAATTTCTCAATTTAATAACTTTAAATATATAATTTAGAAAATAGAAAATTAAATTAAAATCTTGAAATTATAAAAATAGTTTTTAATAACTTTTTAATAACTTTTTTAATAATTTTAATATTTTTAATAATTTTAATATTAAAAATTATTAAAATTATTTAAAATCTAATCTAGACTTTCTTTATTAATATTATTATATTAAGTAATTTAAAGTTAAGTAATTAGATTATTATTTAAACTAAATTTAAAATAATTAAAATTAAAATTAAGTTTTTAAATTAATTTATTTTAATATATAATATTATATTATATTATAATATTTTTTTAACTTTTATTATTTATAATATTATTAATAAAACTTTTAAAATTAAATTAAAAATAATAATTTAAAGTTATTTAATAATTTAAAAATTAAAATCTTTTTTTATAAAATTAATTCTTTAATTTTAAATTTTACTTTTATTATTTTAAAAATAATAAAATATATTAATAATTAATAAATATTAAATAATTTAAATTTAGATTATTTATTAATTTTTTTTATAATTAAAAATCTAAGTTTAAATTAAAACTATTTAAATTCTTTTTAATTTTTTAATATTAAGAAAACTAATTAAAATTTATTTAAAGTTAATTTAATTAATTTAATTAATAAAAGTTTAGTTTTTAATTAAGAACTTTCTAAATTAATTAGAATTAAATTAATTTTTAAAATATTAATAGAGTTTTTAAAAATTATTAGTTTTAAACTAATATAATTAATTAGATTAATATTAAATATTATAATCTTGAAAATTAAATTAAATTTATAAATTAAATTCTAATAAATTTTTAAATTTAAAATCTTTTAAAAAGTAATATTAAAAATTTAAAAAAACTAAAATAATTACTTTTTAATTAAAAATTAATACTTTTTAACTATTAAATATATTAAATAAAATTATTAGAATATTTTTTTAAAAATAAAAGATCTAAAGATAATTTTCAAAGTATTTAATTATATAAAAAATTATTATAACTAAATATTACTTTTAATTTCTAATTAATTAACTTTTAAAGAAAAAATAAATATATTAAAGTTTACTTAATTCTTTTAATTACTAATATTAACTAGTTTTTTTTAAAATATTTATAAAATCAACTTCTAATTAAAACTAATAATTAATAAACTTAAAAAAATTTATTTAATTAAAATTAAAAAGAAAATCTTAAAATTTAATAAAATTAATTAGGAAATTATTAATAAAATTTATTTAATTATTTCTAACTTATTTTATAAAGTTTATAATCTATTTCTTAATTTTAATTATTATTTTATTTACTAATAATAAATAATTAATATAATATTTAAAAAATTAAAAAAGTTTAATTATTTAA